>PVKE010010177.1:0-43035 GCA_004027555.1 Craseonycteris thonglongyai | reverse complement strand
AACTGCAGCTGGAGGTCATTGAGTTGCAAGCAAATGACCTCCTTAGGGACAAGTTCAAAGAAGGACTGGTGGGTTTTTACCAGTTTTTGCCCAAGGAAGACTTTCCTAATGTCAAAACTTTTGCATCAAGGTACCTTTCAATCTTTGGAACAACATACTTGTGTGAACAAACATTTTCAAGAATGAAATACGTGAAGAAAAATTTGAGAACAAACTTGTCTGATGATAATCTCAGGTCACTGTTGATGTTAGGGACATCAAATCTAAAGCCAGAAATGTCTGCTACTTTGGCATCCAGGAAACAATTTCACCATTCTCACTAATAAAGGTGTTCATTTGTAGTGTATCAATGTATTATTAAATAATAACTGAATAAAATAATATTAAATAAATAATTAAAAACAACATCTATGTTTTGATTCTGTTTTATTTGGGCTTCAAGTGTGTAGTCGGCCCCCAAACTGCTGTTTGATAGTTAATGCGGCCCTTGGGCTGAAAAGTTTGGAGACCCCTGCCATATACCAAAATTAACTCAAAATGAATCTAAGACCTCCACATAAGACCTGAAACAATAAACTGAATAGAAGAAAACACTGGTACTAAACTCATAGGCCTTGGGTTCAGAGAGGACTTTATAAACCTGACCTCAAAGATAAGGGAAGTAAAAGCAAAAATAAATGAATGGGGCTATATCAAACTAAAAAGCTTCTGCACAGCAAAGGAAACCATCAACAAAGCAAAGAGACAACCAACCAAATAGGAGAACATATTTGCAAACAACACCTCCGACAAAAGGCTTTTATCTAAAATATATAAAGAACCCATGCAGCTCAGTAACAAAAAAAACCAAAAAACCAAACAAAAACAGAAACAACAAAAAACCAAAAACCAAACAATCCAATTTAAAAATGGGCAGAAGACCACATAAAAATGGCCAACAGACACATGAAAAAATGCTCAACATCACTAGCAATTAGGGAAATGCAAATCAAAACCACAATGAGATACCACCTCACACCTGTTAGAACGGCTATAATCAACAAGACAAGAAAGAACAAGTGGAGAGGCTGTGTTGAAAAAGGAACCCTCATACACTGCTGGTGGGAATGTAAATTGGTACAACTGCTATTGAGGACAGTATGAAGATTCCTTAGAAAACTGGGAATGGAGCTTCCACATGACCTGGCAATACCCCTTCTGGGTATTTACCCCCAACATTTGAAAACCTTAATCTGCAAACACATGTACCCCAATGTTCACTGAAGTCTGTTCATGGTGGCCACTATTCACGGAGACAACCAAAGTGTCCTTTGATAGATGACTGAATAAAGAAGTTGTGGTACATTTACACAATGGAATACTACTCAGCAATAAGAAAAGACATTTGCAACAACATGAATGGAACTTGAGATCATCATGCTAAGCGAAGTAAGGCAGACAGAAAAAGCTAAGAACCGTATGACTTCACTTATATGTGGAATATAAAACTGAAAGCAACAAAGAAACAAAAACTTATGGACACAATTAATAGTTTAATGGTTACTTGAGTGTAAGGGGAGAGGGGATGGTGGGCGAGGAGGGAGGGGGAGGCAAATATATGGTGATGGAAGGTGTACTGACTCTGGCTAGTGAACACATAATGCAACATATAGACGAGGTACTACATAATTGGAACCTATGGAATTTTTGCTGACCAATGTCACCCCAATAAATTAAAAAATAAAAATTAAAAAACAACAACAAAATCTTAACATCTTATTCCTATAAATATACAGGGTCCTGCAGAAGTAACACCCTTTTAAAAGTAGTATACTATAAACAGATGTGTTGTCTTAGTAACTCTTAGTAACCAAATAAAAGATTTGGTATAAATCACCAGCACATAAAAAAGGGGTGTTACTTCTGCTGGATCCTGTTATGATTTCATGTGTTAGTTTGTGAACTTAACAATTCAAATATTATCAGGTATCAGCTTTGTGTTGACCTTTTATTTTTAAAGGAGGAAAGCGCTTTATATAATTTGGTCTTTTGGTGGAATAATTATCAGAAGTTTTTGTTCCATAAAATCATAAAAACTTGGAATGAGAAGAGTCAATAGTGATGGGTAGCAGTAACTTTTCAGGGCTTTCCATATGAGTATGAGGAAGCCAGGTTCCAGGGTTCCAACAAATAATCATTTCAGTAATGTCTCCAGAAGCAAGCTTGTAGGTACACATACTGAAATGGAGACCTTTAGCCAGGTTTCTTTTTAAAGATGAGGTTTCTTTTTAAAAATTTTGTTGTTATTATAATTATCATCAGAAGTAGAGATTATATAAGCACTTTTTTTTAAGATTCATTTTATTGTTTGAGAGAAGGTGAAGGTGTGTGTGTGTGGGGGGCTCTGAACAGTCTCCATATTGTACGTCATTAGCTGTGGCATGATTCCACTCCGCACAGGTGGACGTGGGGCTTGCGGGATGGGAACCGAACGGGGGGCCTCCCACATGGGAGGCGATAACCCTTGTCGCCGTGCAGTGGTTACCAGTTGCTCCACAGCCCAGCACACAAGTCTGCATGGGCCAGGGCTGGGATTCATCCTTAGACCTCACAGCTGCAAGGCAAGTGCTAAACAACCTGCTGAGCTATCCTGGCATCCCATAAACAGTGATGATTGATTCTAAGATCCTGAGAAGAAAAAGGGTACAATGGCATCTTGTCTCTCTATTAGATCAAATTTTCTTTAGTGTTAATTCCATAAGCATACTAGATATTGGGTTAAGGAGTAGCGAACAGTCAATAAGATATTTTGCTACTGTTTTTTTTTTTTTAAAGATTTATTTATTGTTTTGGAGAGAGAGAGAGAGGGAGAGAGAGAGAGATACAGAATCAGAGACAGAGAGAAGGGGGAGGGCCCAGAACAGTCTCCATAGTTGCACATCATCGGTTTTTCCACATAGTTTCATTCCACAGGTGGGCACGGGGCTGTACAGGGCAGGAACTGGGCCGGGGTCTCACCCAGTGAGAACTGAACTGGGGGCACTCCCCAGCTCAGCATATGGGTCCGCACGGCCCGGGCTGGGATTTGATCCTTAGTCCCCGGGGCTGCAAAGTGAGCGCCTAACCCACTGAGCCATCCCGGCTTCCCCATGCTACTGTTTTCTTTGCCTCTGTTTTCCTATCTGAGAAGTATCTCAGCTTCTCAGATTTGGTTCTTTTAAATATTTACCAGGCATTTTTAAAAATCATGTATGTATTCCTTCATCTTAGGTCCTCCATTTTGATTAAGAGCACTCACAATATTACCCAAAACTCAAATCTTCAACTTTGAATATTCAATGTCCTTATCTCCTTATTCTTTTTCCATAACAATAAGGTACAAGGAATACTTTATAATTAAATTTCCTATGCAGTGGGGTTTCTCTTTCTCCCTTTAATGAGACCCACATATCACATGGCTCTATGAATTTAGTAAAGGAAAAGTATAATTTAATAAAATGTTATCTGAACAATGGAATATTGGGAAAAAATATTTTTTTCCCTAGTTCTGAAAAGTTGTTAAGTGCCTCCAATTTTCTTGAGATCTAGGTTTTTGTGAGTCAGGTTTAAGTGCAACCACATCTTAGTCTCTTATTCTTACTCATATAAGAAGAAAGAATAAAATGGACTCATGAAGGAAAAACAAGTTCTCACATACCAGATATGTCATCTTCTTCATTCCATCCAGGACGATTCACTCTCTCTTCCACAATTGTCCCTGTCCTCTTCTTCAATAAATACTGACGCCCAATTGTCATTTTCCCTGCCCTTTTGGCACCTTTCACAATTGTTTTTGAGAAGGTGCTACAAGTCATAAAACCAAAGAGAAGGTCAATTTAATATGAAGATTCCACCTTTATTTTTTTAATACTGCCATAACAACTGGTTTCTTCTCCATTTCCACAGCTACTAGTATTGCTCTAATTGTCACTAAGACACTCCTTTAGATCAGTTTTTATATGGCAGCAGACTAATTTTCAATTAAGCGGTTGTCAGCAGGACACTGTCTTACGCAAATAGTGTGAGAAGCTAGAGTGGAACACAAACTTCTTATATCTTCAAATCTAAACTCCTCGGCTTGGCTTTTCCTGACAAGCATATCCCTGCCTCCACTAGTTCCCACAAACTATGCTTGTGGAAGTCCTGCAAGGAAAGCCAGACTGCCCCTTTCTCTACTGATTCAAACTCTTTCTACTAACTTGCAGGATTTTCTTGGAGATCAAATGACAATTGTAGTTGGCAACACCTTATTTCTTAAATGTTTTACATGTGTATGCATGGTGTCCTGCCTTCTCACACTGTAAACCTTCTGAAATATATAAAATTAAATATAATTCCCCTTTTTGAGAGGAGAAAAATCAGGAATTTGATTATTCTCTGAGAATCAGGTTTAATTAAAAGGAAACTAGGATGTAAGTCACATGGACCTAAAGTACTTTATTTGAATAGTTTACCTTTTCTTGCTGATAGAAAATCTGGGTACAGAGTATTTACAATCCAGAGAATTAAATAAACAACCTGTTTCCTAAATAATATTGAAATGAAGGTTTCAAACAAGACTACTTTGATTGTGTTTTGCTCTGTTACAAAGTACAGAACTCTTTTTGTGTTCTCCTGCCATTCAATGAAAAGGTAAGAATTATTTTATTGTCAAATAGTTTTACCAGACTCTGTCTTTAGTCATTTTAAATGTAAATCTGAGAGTTATGAAACATGTTTTAGATAATTGTTAGAAATAATAAAAACACTAGTATTTCCTAAATTAAAGCCTATTGTGAATCACTTCAGGTATAACTTAAACTGAGTGGGACTTTTGAAAGTGTTTTCCAACTAGAGCTGTATCCTTCATTTTATATATTCAAGAAAATTCTAAGATGACTTAGAATTTAAAACTGCTGTATCTCTTATGCAGCTGGATAGTATAAGCTTGGTACAATAAGCTTCATATATAATAAGCTTCATATATTTTAACATATATATACATGCTCCTCTGTGACTCCACAGTGCTAAGACAAGTTGCTCAGTTTACTGTTTAAATACCTAGGAAGCTGTTCATGCTTCAGCATACCATACTGGATATGTGTATTCTCCCTCACTTACCAGGTAATAGTGGTAAAGGTGGCTAGCTATGCAACTGAGAAGTGCTACACTGTCTGGATCCTCAACTCTTCTATAATGCTGAGCCTACCTCACTTTCAGGCAAAGGAAAAGCTTTTTCTCCAAAGTGTGCAGTGCATGACTCAATATGTAATTTGTATTGGCAGATGCCCAAATTACAGGTGATTAATGATGAAAGAACTGAAATTTTAGCCCTATATTTTATCACTAATTGAAGAGAATTTTAAGCCAATTGTTATTTTTTAATAACTGAAACTTAAAAGTTTCAATATAAATTCCCAAAAAATTTTCATTAATTAATAAGGGTTCCTATTAATGATATATGACAACTAAATACAATGCTTGGATCATGTACCAGGCAGGAAAAACAAGTAGCTATAAAGGATCACCAGCAAATTATGAAAATGAATTCTGAGTTAAGTAAAAGTCTTATACCAATTAAATTTCCTGGTTGTGATTACTGTACTGTCATTATAAGATAATGTCTTTGTTCTTAGGAAATATAGATGGATATATTTAAGGATAAAGGGTTGTTATGTATGTAACTCAAATGGTTTAGAGAAAATGATAAAGAAAATGGAGTAAAACATAAACAATTGTGAATCTGTGTAAAAGGAACAGAGGACTTCTTTGTATTAGGTTGTAACTTTTCTGTAAATTTGAAATTGTATCAAAACAAAAATAAAAAAATAAAAATAAAAGCTATATATAGAACAAAGCAAAACTGTCTACCGGTACTTGGCTTAAATAGTAACAAAAATTAAAGAAATTGCTGAAAGACAGAAAGTGATCAGTACAGGATAAAAGGATAATAGAATTTCACACTCTAAAAATGCATCACGAGCAATAGACATGCAGTCAAGCCTCTCATAGCTTTTAGTTTTTGAAATTTGTTACATATATAAGTGCTGCTCTTCTATAACTTTCTGAGCTTGGTCCAATGGGCTTGACAGAAAAGCAAACACAAAGAGCAGTCCTTACACCCTGATCTAAAGCACAGGTCACTTCTCCTGACAGTCACTATGGGAAGGCTGAATTGAAGAAACCAGACTGTATTCTTACCGAAAGGAAGTGTTCTTTTCCTTCTGTTTGGGTAAAATTATCTGTGGGGTAGTTTGTCCAGCAGCAAAAGCAAAGGTGGTGAAAATGGACTGAGGATAACGGAACTTCATCAGCTGCTTCTTAAAAATCTCTACCACTTCTGGACTCACTTCTTCATCAAATGCTACTTTAATCAACTAGAGACAAAAGAGATTAAACATATCAGAAGCATTAAGGATTTCCAGACAATTTCTCCCAAAATGACGAAAATAACAGAATACCAAGAGTTTAGAGGCTGAAGGGACCTTGAATATGATGCAATATAATTTTTAATTTAAAAAATAAAAATTAATATAATTTTTAATTTTAAAAATAAAAATTAAGGCTCAAAGAGGTTTAATTGCCTGAGATGGTTAGTTGGCAAGAAAAATCAAGTATCTTGAAGTTGGATTGCTTTTAGACTATCTCTTCTACGATGATATAGACAAAACGAACTTATAGTGGCTGAAGTGGGAAACACGTCCTTATTTCTCAACTGTTGGGTCTAGATAGGGAATTCGGCCTAATCAGATCTCTTCCTAGCCAGAGATACTATGCATCTAGGAAGAAAAATTAAGTGTGACTAGAATTCTACAAGTATAGCTAGGCAATATTCTAATTTATTTAGAATGAGACCATTGGAACAGTGAATAAATCCTAGGAAGTCATTGCTGCCAGGTAATGAGAGGAGGTCTGGAGTCTTGAGATCGGCAGCCTCACATTGCACACAGTCAGCATGTAGAGGTGCTAAGGAGGGCTTCTTGCCTGGAAGGAATGAGGCAAGAACTGGAGCCCTTGGAAATATGAGAAGTCAGACACAAGGCATGAAGAACAGCAAGGGCAAAATGTCACAGGCTGAGCACTGTAAAAAAGGGAAAACTAAAAAAAGACACTCTTCCACTGTCTAATATGTTCAGAGTCCCCTGGAAAAACCTTTGCTTTATTCGGGGTTCTGTAGTTAGTAGCAATAGTACTTCAGTCCTAGCTATAATTCTCAGAGTTTTAACTTGTCCATATTAGAGCCATAAAGCATTTCCCTTCTGAAACATGCCAAGAGAATTAATTGCTTTCTAGCTATCAGAAGGTTTTATCAAATACAAATTGAGGCATCACTGGCAGAGACAAGAGTCAACTGTGCATATCTAAATTTCTAGGACCACTAAATATTGACAGATAATTTCTTGGTACCCTGAGTTGGCCACAGGGCTCTGGAAATAAGGGATTAAATCCAAGACTACTCATGTGCTTACTCAATTGAAAATTACCCTCTCAGACTCTGTGACCCTTCTCATCTACTAACCGCTAACCACAGAAAGTGGCATGACATCATTTGTAGAAAATTTTAAAATAGAATAATGCCTCCCCTGTTTTAAAAAGATTTTTTATTGTATTGCTTAAGGGGGGGGGTGTAGAGAGAGAGAGAAACAAAGAGAATGGGGGAGGGCCCAGAGCAGTCTCCATAGTTGTACACCATTAGTTGTGACATGGTTTCATTCCACACAGGTGGATGTGGGGCTGTGCAGGGTGGGAACTGAACTGGGGTGGGGACCAAACTGGGGGCCTGCAGCTTGGGAGGCTAGAACCTTTGCCACTGAGCCATCCTGGTGGTTACCAGTTGTGCTGTAGCTCAGCATATGGGGTTGCATGGGCTGGGGGCCAGGAATTGAACCCTGGACCTTGTGATTGTAAGGCAAATGCTCAACTGCTGAGCTATCTCAGCATCCCCTCCGTTTCTTAATACCTGAAAAGATGCTGATGTGATTTGCAGTCCTTCTTGCATGTTCTGCTGTAGCTGGTTCTGCACTGTTATCTTCTTTTCCTTGGTAATGGAGGCAATGGGAAAACTTCGCACAATTGTCTGCTCACCAACTATAAGGCAGGACACAGAATCAGCAACAGCACTTTATAACTCATTCTGAGTCTCTGCTGCTCATTTCAGCAGCCTCTGTTGGAGAAATGCCCAGGGAAATGCCCTCTGGAGAAAACAATGTCCCGAAATGCAGTGAAAGAAAATGCCATGATTGTAGAATCACATTAATTAATTTCCTGCATGGCCATTCACTCCTGAGACAATCTTATTCCAGAGTGAAGGAACTGTCAAAGCCTGCTTGCCTTCATTCTATTCTCCCAACCTCTGCATGCCACACAAGATCACCTGGTTTAAGGCTATCTTACAGGAAGGGTATTTTTCATACAGAGAAAAAGTATCTTCAGTTATTGAAAACACATCCACAATATCTAATGTAAGAATAAAGCAAAAGAGAAAAAGTTTTTAAAGTTTGTTTCCATATGTGGTAAATGTATTGTATTTTATGTTAGGTGCCTTTGGAAGATTTAGGACTGGGTTTAGGACCAATATTTTTTTTTTAGAGCAGAGAGAGAAAGAGATATTGATTAAAGGGGAGAGAGCCCAGAGCAGTCTCCATAGTTGCACTTCATTAGTTGTGACATAGTTTCATTCCACATAGGTGGACGTGGGGCCACACAGGGCGGGAACCAAAGTGGGGCCTCCACATGGGAGGGGAGAACCTTCACTGTGGGGCTTGGGGTTTGTCAGCTGTGCTGCAGTTCAGTGGATGGGTTTCCACAGGCCTGGGCTGGGATTCGATCCCCAGACCTCGTGGTTGCAAGGCAAGTGCTCAACCTGTTGAGCCATCCCAGCATCCCCAGGCCCAAGGTTTTTAGGAGTTTATTATTAAATATTAAAGCAAAAATGGGAAAATATAAATAAGTGCTTATCAACTGCTGAGGTTACAGAGATGAGAGTCTTGAAAATAAGCCTTCCTTGGAGAGTGTATAGCTCCCTACAGGGCAGGGGAGTCACACATAGAATATTAACAACATGTAATTAGCTCCTAGGTTTGAGAAGGCTGTAAATACTTCATAAAGGAAGATTTCTGCATGCTAGATGGCTAGAGAATGACTCCTGGAGGGGAGGGAGAGAGAAGGTGAACTTTGAAGAGAGTGTTGGTTTGATTTGCAGAGGGGAAGGAAGAGGACATTTCAGGCAGAGGTACCAGTAACAGAACGGAAGCACCTCAGCTAGGAAACCAGAGGGTGATGTCTGAACCAAGTTTATTTGACGTAAGTGCCCACACACTTACTACTTACTATCATCAGAATTCCCCATTCCCTGGACCTGCTGATTCCCAACCTTCAAAATTCTGATTATCCTCTTATGCTAAGCTCATAGAGTATACATGGAATCAGGAGGTACACAGGATTTCAGTTCACTACTTATGCTTATATAACACATGTAAAATGATCAGATTTTTATGTATCATTAAAGGAGAAATGTTAAATTAGAAGTTTAAAAAGAAGACTAAAAGAGGCAAATGAAAAGGTTTTCTCGGGTAAGATAATTTTCCCAAAATGTGAAATTAAACCAAAACTTGACAGAAAAGGACAAGAGAACAATATAAGCTTTTATACTAAGTATGACATTAATTAATTAATTAATTAATTTTTAAAGATTTATTTTATTGATTTTTGACAGAGAGAAACAGAGACAGAGATAGACAGAGAGAAGGGGGAGGGCCCAGAGCAGTCTCCATAGTTGACATTAGTTTTCCATATAGTTTCACTCCACAGGTGGGCACAGGGCTGCGCAGGGCAGGAGCTGGGCCGGGAACCTCCCACATAGGTCCCAGCAAGAACTGAACTGGGGGCACACCCCAGTTTAGCATATGGGTCCGCATGGGCCGGGGCCAGGACTCGATCCTTGGTCCCTGGGGCTTCAAAGCGAGCGCTTAACACGCTGAGCCATCCCATCTTTCCCAAAGTATGACATTAATTTATTTAAAATAAATAAGTTAGAGCAATTTAAATGACCAAGTGTCTCATGTATTTATATGCCCAAAATGTATATTTATGGCCATTGAGCTCACAAGTTATAGAACAAAAGAATTCTAAATACTGAATATTTAGTTTCTTTAAAAATATATATGCTTTCAAATAGAAACATAATTTATATATACTAATATCACAGGATAGGGCTGATAAATTTTGCTCTATTTTCACTTTCTAAAATAAGTACAACTATCCATTTTGTTTATTGAAATGTATGAATCTTTTGGTTATCAAATGGTAAGCAGTCTTTTATGTCCAAGATAATAAACTATCTTGATTCTATCCATACAAGGAATTATACAACTGTGAGATTTTAAAGATACTACATTTTATATATCAAAATTCTACTGTCAGGGAAAGCTGGGATGGCTCAGAGGGTAAAGCACTCGCTTTGAAGCCCCGAGGATCGAGGATCGAGGATCGAATCCTGGCCCCGGCCTATGAGGACCCACATGCTGAACTGGGGTGTGCCCCCAGTTCAGTTCTTGCCGGGGCCTATGTGGGAGGCTTCCAGCCCAGTTCCTGCCCTGCGCAGCCCTGTGCCTGCCCGTGGAGTGAAACTATATGGAAAACTAATGTCAACTATGGAGACTGCTCTGGGCCCTCCCCCTTCTCTCTGTCTCTCTTTGTCTCTGTTTCTCTCTGTCAAAAGTCAATAAAATAAATCTTAAAAATAAAAAAATTCTACTGTCAAACAAAATTTATAGCACACAGTACATAGTAAATAAATAATTTCAGACAAGCAAGGAATTTTAGTGACCATTTATCCCAATGGTTTCCGATCCTCTGTATGCATCACAAGCACTTCTGGGGCTTAGAAATACACAGATGCCTAGTTCTCCCCATCCCCAGAATCTTAATTCAGATTTGAATTCAACTGTTTGAGAGTTGGGTCCAGAACTGGTATTAAAAAAAAAAACTTTCTAGATAATTCAAATTGATTACAATCAAAGTAGAGAACCAATGCATTATCACCAATCAAGCTCAATTCCCTAATTTTATACATGGGGAAATTGAATCCAGAGATTAGGGGACTTAACACATCAAGATTCATTAAAAGCAATCTAAATCTGAGCTTCTTGATTAGAAGTCCAATAATCTTAACCCAAACCTTATATGCTTTTGCATCAACCAGAATGGTTTATATACAAATGTGATTTTCAAAAGATGATTCAGACTTGATAGGACATTATTATTTTCTAATATAAAAGATTATACAGAGAGAGTTGTAAAAAACAGAAAGAAGTGAGGGAATAGGTGAACAGAAGATAAGCTGCCTGCTAAGAGAAAGATGGGGTTAGCTGAAATGGGATGAGAGGGAGGTGGGGCTAGTTAATTGGTTCTGCACACCCTGTGATGCTTAGCACATGGCTCCACAAAAGGGATCTAGACCTTTGCCTTACAACTCACTGAAGGACTCAGAAAGGCAGGGCAGATCAACAAGGGACATGGGGAGCACCCAGATACCGCGAATATTCCTAGGTCACAATATGCTATCTCATGATCATTTCAGTGAATTTACTGCTTCAAGTAAGCATCTATGATCCAAATTATCATTGGTTGTAATAGACAAAAGTATTCTAAAAATTCCTGTGTGGCAAAAGGCTTACTTTTGAATCTGAAATCGAATCTGAAATCTAATCTGAAATGATCTACAAATCACTGTACACAGGTGGAATCAAAATCTCACGTAGCTCTGGTGGCATAGCATGAGCCATACCTAGCTGATCATGGGGAGCCCCTCTGAACAGGATTCGATATGTGGTGAGGAACAAGGCTCCTTCCGCTGGCAGCAGCTGCGGGCCTCCAAGAAGGCCTCCAGTGGCTTCCTCTCTTCCATCAGGATCAAGCAGGACTCGAAGACCTTCACAGACAATTTCTTCCCCTGGCAGTAGAGCAGGTCTAAGAATCTTGGGCTAACAACAGAAAAAGTATTTTAAACACCAATTTGTGGGGTTTTCCACAGAGTTATCTTTTCAGTTACAGACCTGAAAAATTTGAGCCCAGGTAGCCAAAAAGAGAAAATATATTTGGGAAGAGGCAGAAATGATATATCAGCATCCAAATGTGAAAAGCTTCTTTGTAGCATTGCTTATTAAAAGTAAAATCACTAAATATTACTAAAATGTTTAAAATACCTATTCAATGCAACATTTTGTAATAATTTTTAAGAAATGACCTGAATCTTTATGTTAATATAGATGTTATCCAGAATACATTGTGAAGTAAAAAAAATAATTGCAACCCATTATGTATATTATGATCCCCTTTTTGGAAAAAGAAAATAAAATTGTAAGAATATGAACTGAGTAGGGTTGGATGAGAAAGATGAAGGGATTAAGAAGTACAAATTGGTAGTTACAAAATAGTCACAGGAATATGAAATATAGTATGGGGAATATAGTCAGTAATATTGTAAAAACCATGCTTGGTGGGTACCAGATTTATCAGGGGGATCACTTTATAAATTATATAAATGTTTAACCACTATGTTGTTCACCTGAAATTGATATAATATTGAATGTCAACTATAATTGAAAAAAATATATAGTCATGGGGATGTAAAGTATAGCATAGTGAATATAGTCAATAACATTATAATAACTATGTACAGTGTCAGATGGGTAATAAACTTATTGGGGTTATCACTTTGTGAGGTATATAAATGTCTGATCACTATGTTGTTTTGTACACCTGAAACTAATATAGTATGTGAACGGTAATTGAAAAAAAAGTTTTTAAAAGTGAAAGGAAAAAAAAAAAGATAGATTATGAACCAAATTGTTAAAGGTGATGCTATCACGGTGAAAGGTAGAGGTGGGGTGGGGGTGGATAGGACCATGGGAAACTTTCACTTTGTATAATGTGTATTTCTTTAATGTTTCAATTTTATGCAAAGAACACTGTTACTTTCGTAAGTTGAAAACACACACTTAAAAAAATAAATGCATCTTTAATGACCTGCCTTACTTGGTTCTTATTGAGAATTAACACAATAAATGGCCAAGTAATGAACATTTATATATCTTGGGAAATGAGGAACTATGATATGTTCCTCTGAAGAGTTCAATACTAAAAATAAAAATCCATCTCTTCTGAAGAGCTAGTATGTTTAATTTTTAGTAAGCAATAAAAACTATATAAATCAGCACTTTTCTTTTTCTTGGCTCTAGGACACTCAGAGCTAAATGTAAAGCCAAAGTATAACAATTCACTGTGTCTCATATTTCTGATAGAATTATCTTCCCTATCCATTTGATTTCTGATTGCTCCTATGAATTACTATTAATAGTGCTGTTGTATAGGTAAGAGAGTCCTGAACCCTTCTCACAGATTGGTGCCAGACTAACTGTCAAACAATCATCTGGGAGGCTTGTTAAAGTATAGATTCTCAGGCCAACTCCCAGGGCCTCCCATTCAGGAGGCTGGTGTGGGGTTCTGTATTCTCAATTTGTAACAGACTTCCTAAATATGTATTTGTAATGTGTGCTCCTATACAGATTCCCGAACCTGGTGTTTTTATGGTTATTGCCTTAGTCCTTTTTTTAGAAGTAGGCAGGGCATGAAGGCTTGGCTTGGGAAGTTAGAATGCTCACAATTTATGCCCTGCCTATAAATGTAAACTCAACAAAAGGTTATATTATTGCTCCTTTGTTGAATCCACTATTCAGTATCCTTTTTATGAAGATCGATATGATAAACTCCACTGAAAGTTTAATGTATCATTAAAACTGGAGCTGGTCTGTAAAATAAATGGAGAAGGTACTTTCTGGGGGTACAACAGTCTATTGTTGCTGTTTTTAAGAAGAGATGTTACACCCTTAAAGTCTGTGGTCTGAAACAATTACCTTCTGTATAGGTGGAAGTCTTCTGCTCTCTCGATGTACTGCTTCTAGGGTCTCAATGTGCATAGCTACAATTCCTAGGATGAGTCAAAGTATTAAAATGAAAGAACACAAAACAAGCAGAATTAAAGCAAATTCTGGATATCATAGAATTAAAAACAAATCATATTTTGGTGGTTCCACAGAGTTAAACATAGAATTAACATATGACCCAGCAATTTGGTGCTTACGTAGGTATATATCTAAAAGAATTAAAAATAAAAATTCACACAGACACTTATATGTGAATATTTACAACAGCACTATTCCCAATAGCCAGAAGGTGGAAGCAATTCAAGTGCCCTTCAGCAGATGAATGGATAAACAAAGAGTGGTATATCTATACAATGAAATATTATTCAGCCATAAAAAGAAATGAAGTTCTAATACCTGCTACAGCATGGATGAACCTTGAAAACATTATGCTAAGTGAAATAAGCCAGACAGAAAAGGACACATATTATATGATTTCACTTACATGCAATATCTAAAATTCATAAAGATAGAAAGATTAGAGGTTACCATGGGCTAAAGGATACAGAATTGGGCTTAATAGATATAGAGTGTTTGTTTGGAGTGATAATAAAGTTTTGGTAATAGAAAGTGGTAATGGTTGTATAACATTATGAATGTAATTAATGTCACTGAATTTTATAACTCAAAATGGTTTAAAATGGCAAATTTTATGTTATATATATTTTATCACAATTTAAAAACATTTGGAAAAACTACCGGTAATCAGAGAACATAAATACAGTTGGCCCTCTAAATCTATGGGTTCTACATTCGTGGAGTCAACCAACTGTGGATCAAAAATATTTTTAAAAAGTTATACTGTTGCTGACAAATACTTTGTAGTTAGGTCAATGGTGTGTCTCTCTGGAATATGTACATTCTTTCTTGTCATTATTCCCAAAACAATATAGTATAACAACTATTTACATAGCAGGTATTATAAGTAATATAGAGATGACTTTTAAGCAGGGGTGTCCAACATTTTGGCTTCTCTTGGCCACAATGAAAGAATAAGGATTGTCTTATTCTACATTAACTCTAATGACAGTTGATGAGCTAAAAACAAACAAACAAACAAACAAACAAACAAAACTCTCATAATGTTTTAAGAAAGTTTATGAATTTGTGTTGGGCTGCATTCAAAGCAGTCCTGGCCGCATGCAATTTGATTTAAAGTATTCAGAAGGATTTGCATAAGTTCTATGCAACCATTTTATATAAGGTACTAGGGTATCCATGGATTTTGGCATCTGTGTGGGTTCCTGGAACCAATCCCCCGCAGATACTGAGGGAGGACTATAAGTAGCATAGCTAAATGTCATGAGAAACAAATATTATAGGTATTATAATGGGTAAAGTAGACCCATAAGAACTATTCTCATTCAATTATCTCCCATATTCTGGTTCTCTACTATCTGCAAAGTGATTACCTGGTATCATGCAATGAAGGCTCTTGATGTGATCCTGAGTAACTCCACTCTCTGTACAAACCTTGTCAATAAATCGGGTAATGAAACGCACAACAGAATTGGCAATGTCATTATTCTCTGAATCTTCAAACCCACTTTCTGTATCATAGCTCTCAGCTACACTTCCTGCAATACTAAGAAAGTCAAGGAAAGCAATCATGGTTAGTACACAAATATGACACATTATTATTATATCATAATCAATTTCCATAGCACTTAAACTTGCTCAAAGAGATATATACTCAAGGAGAAGTCTCACTTAACTCCAAGTCTCCTCTATAAGTGATAGTGGTGAAACATGATATTCTACTTGCCTACATTTAGAAGCTACTGTCAGGCATTGTCTTTTGAACTCAAGATATGTTTTTGTAAGGACTACTTTCTTGTCATTTCCCTGAAAGGAACTTAGGTACTATAGAAAATAAAGCAAAAAAAGGATGCTTTCCTTTATTATCTGATCCTTGAACCTTCTAAAAAAAACTTTTCCTCCCAAGTTAATTACCACTTAGAGCCAGATAAAGTAATATGACTATCTTTGGTCTTTGGCAATTGGAGGACATTTCCCTGGTAGGCAAAGTAAAATAACTTTTTTTCATCAAATAGCACATTCTTCCAAACGGAAGAACCAAATTTCCCTATGAATCCTTCTCTTTTCAATATTTATCTCTCTCTGAGTGAATCACAACCCCTTTTGGTCACTGTGAAGCCATCATTCTTTTGTAGGTGATAAAATCATGCAAGAGAAGGAAATTAATTTGAAATGGAATAGGTGTGAAAGCTCAATCCTTGCCCTTGTTGCTTATTTAGTTCCCACTATTCAACAAATACTCCTGTCTCCTATGCCTTCCTTTGGACTGCTAATCATGGAAAAGACCCATTTTCATGTTTTAACCTACTCCAACCACATTAGCTAAATCAGTGTTAAAGTAAAAGTAAGCAGTGCCTATAACCATCACACCATGCCAAAGCACTAAAAAACTTAGGAGCCTTAGCCATTATGTAAATCGGGTTGTAGAAAACATCATGAAGGAAAAATCAAAACAAGGTAGGATAAAGAGTGATGGACATGTTACTTAAGATAGGAAAGTCAGGAAGGCCCATCTGGGTAGGTACATTTGAGCAGAGAACTAAATGAAGTGAGGGAGTGATTCTTATGACTATTTCAATGAAAGTATTCAGATTGTGGCAACAAGTACAAAGGCCCTGCGGCAGTAGTAGTAGGCTTAGAGTGACAATTTGCATTACCTGTAGTAAAAAGACCAGGTGGTTGACAGAAAAGCCATAGGAAATTAGGTCAGAGCATTAGCCAGAGGCCAGATCCTGTTAGGCCTTGTAATCCACTGGTTTTATTCTCAGTGGTATGGGAAGTTGTAGGGTTGACAGCAAGTCATGGCTGAAGACTTATTCCAGGTAAATGCAATGGATAAATCGAGAAACAGGAAGGTCAAGAAGCAAATAATCACTTTGGCACGAAGTTCATTAGCAATTTTCCAAAGTGCTTTCGGTAAACTGTTATGGCAGAAAGTAAATGAAGGGCTGGATCATTAGTGGGTGAGACATTTGAAAAAGTAGGTCATGAAAGAGAAGACAGAATGGGAGGTGGGTAAAAATAGTCAGATGAAGTGAAGATCTTTTAATAGGGAAAAGCTGAGCAAGTCTGAGTTGGGGAAAATGGTTAATTTTTGAAATATGTACTGTAATATTTGCCCAAAACATTTTATATTATTTTCTAAGCCAAAAAATAGGAGCATCTCTGTGTGTCCACATTTCGGTACCTGTTGGTGACAATGCTGTTGCTCCCACTCTCCCAGTCGCCTGGTGCCGATGTTCTTAGGAGCTTGTTTTTACTTGTATCTAGTGGAACTAGAAGGTTGACCATAAGGTTTGCAAAGTGAATGGCCTGACTGAAGACAGTGCTTTCCTCACGTTGCACCAGCTCTTGCTGAATTGATTTGCTTAGAGTAGGCCAAAGACGGAGCTGCTCAGCTGCCAGATCCATTGCTGTCTTCTCCTGGTATTGGTCATCAGGAAGCTTATCCTAAAAAAACAGCAACACTATCCAAATTCATCACTTCACATAAATTTCAAAAAACACGAAAGTTGTTTTAATAATTCATCAAATACTTATAGTGGCAAACGTGAAAACATAACAGCAATAAAACAAAATCTAATCTTTTTTATGCAGATCCAGTAGGCCTTGAGTGAAACCACATGACAAATGCCAGGAAGAAGTAGCAAAGCACAGAGGGATATTTCTCACTGCTGACATTTCACTGTATTTATTAATCTCTATGGTTCCATTTCTTATTGGTTACCAGTTATAACAAGGTATTGATTCAAGTAGCTATAAATGCTCAGGTATGAACGTTCAGTAGCATTTATTAATACTCTGAAATATTTCTTCTGCTCTTTTGGAGAAGGAGATGCAGTGACCAAAGTTATGATATATAGAGCTCGATTTCCTTCTTAATGTGAGAGTCAAACATTATCATTTACATGTGTATATGGGTAACCATGAGATTTTTTAAGAGCAGTTTTCTAGTAGGGTGAAGAATTAAACAGTAAGAGTAACCTACATCTGCACAGCACTTTATAGCTTGTGAAGAGCTGGACAGCTATAGTCTCACTTGTATCTAACCTGGGGCTTGGAGACAGACTTCTTTAGAATACAGGACACAGAAGCAGTCACATGTGCTTACTCTACAAATGCTTTCAAGATAAAAACTATCAAAAGCACCCTACCAGCTCAATTATTTCTGGAACATGATCTCAAACTAATAGTGTTTGCATCTGCTACAAGTTACCTACCCAAGTGCATTTGGAGTTTTGAAAGAAATTTGAGTTTTAAATTCACACAAACCATGCACAATAATAATAATTTGAAATAGCAGATGTCAGATAGTGCTATTTGTTATTAAAGTTCCTATTTTTATCATATTCGATACTTATACAAGTCATGGAAATATTGAATACTATTGTGCAGTTTCTGTAGATACTGAGGTTCACTTATCTCATATAAGGCCAATATAAATAGAGGATGACAGAAAGGAGCAGCAGCAATGTATTAACTCAGCATGGAGAATTAACAGTTACTCTTAAAGTGAATCAACATTGACAATCAGCCTTTAATGCTGCTTTATGTTCAATGAATGAAGATAATAATTTCTAACATTTATTATTTACTATGTGCCAGGCATTCTTCAATATATTTAACTTGTATTAGATATTAAAATCTTACAATAATCATATCTATTCATTTTACCATTGAGAAAATAAGGCAAAGAGGGTAACATAAACTGCTCAAAACCAGACAGCTAATGAACATTTTAAAATTTCAGAAAAATTTAAACTTCTCTTTCAAATTAAAAACAATTTTTCATACTTTCTTTAAAATATTTTATTCTGATAAAATATATAGGAACATATAGAATATTCCTAAAAGACTTAGATTTATTGCTGGCATACTTTTGAGCAGAACTACTGAATTTTACAGTTACTATAAGAGTCAATTAATTTAGATATTTCTTCAAGAAGTTAAATGGCATCTGCCTATGTATTTTAGGTTTGCTCTTTCCAACTTAGAATTATTTCTAGAGAATTCTTATTCCTCAAAATATAGTAAAACGATTTTAGTGCTAAAGAACTGTTTAAGAAGTTATTATGGAAAAAATATAACATTGGAAATAAACCAAAGGAAGATGTTCACCACAGAGCTCCCTAAAGTAAACTCCAAATACACTGGTAGGAAGTGACTAGACTTCCTTTGCCCTGGGATTATTTGAATATGCACACATTCATTGAAGCCAGGATTCTAGACCCATACATGTACCTTTCTTCTTTTATCTTACCTTTTGCTTCAGATGTGGGGCATGAACATCTTCCTTGGCTGAGAGATACAGTGAGCGAACTTGTTCCTGCACTGCATTGTAAAAGGTGGTCTCCCAAAATTGCTGATTCATCCAAATGGGGTGGTCTTGTACACAGGTGTATGCAAACTGGCTAACTCCAGGGGCTAGTTTCTGTAAGAACACACAATATACATCACCATGAGGCTGGCAAAGTTATGACAGTTCATAAGGTTACAGGGGGCACAGTTAACCAGAGGTGTGCTCAAAGGATTTATTTAACCGATATGTCAGTAAAATCTTAGCAAACAGCAACTTGCTCATTTTTTAACTGGCAAATTTGGGCTTGCTAGTAAACCCTTTAGGGTCTCAGTCACTTTATCAAAATAAACATTTTAGCAAAACCGCTAAAAACCAAAATTATATGAATTAGAGAATATATGAAAAGTACTTAGAACTGTACCACACCCATAGTAGGCATTATAGCAAATAGCTTTATTATAATTAGAACTCCTAATAAAATCCATCCCTAAATGTACAACTCCAGATAATTTAAAATTTCTTCTACTTGGTTTTAAGAGTACATTTTTGAGGGACCCTAAATGACTGTGAGTGAGCCTATAGTGGTCTTACACACAAAATGAGAGCATATCATTTTGGGACTGAAGAGGAACTGCACCCTCCCTCCTGCTCACTCTAGCCCTTTAATTCCCCATGAAGGCTGTTGCCTGACTCTCACTCACCCTAGCAGACTGTCCTGGGCTCAAGAGCACTTTCTAGTAGTTGAGTCTGGGAATGGGAAGGTCATCTCCAACCAAACTTCCTTTCCAGGACTTCCTGCTAGGCTTTGGAGTGAGGGTAAATCTTACTCTGTGATTAACAACAGAGGAAACTAACTCTGCAGGCACTTGAGACACTTCATAAATATTTATACCTCTCATGTAATACTAAAAATCCTGTAAGATGCACATTATTATTGCCAATTTAAGGAAGAGAAAACAGGAATTCGGGCAGGTTTAAGAGATTGTCCAACGCAATTACATTAGTGGTAGAACTCAGTCTCAAGCCCAGACTTTGGTTCCAAAGCTCCTGCTTTTACTATTAATACACCAAAATGTCTTGAAAAGGAACTGACAACAATCATAGAATAAACACCAATTAGCACTACTGTCTGTTTTTTCCTGCACTTTAGGATTTTGTTTCTCAAAGTAATATTCTGCCTTGAAAACTATGACATGATTTCAATTAATAATGCAATTTTTTTGCATTTTTGTAAGTTTGAGCCACACTGACAACATATACTTAGGAACAAGATTTCAAATGCTCCTTGAATTTTAAATTTTACAGATAATTTACACTGCCAAATTTCAGTTAATAATTTGAGTCATCTTTCCACAGTTGTTGCTTTCCCATCAAAAAGTTAAAGATGCTTCTTAAATAAATTATATGGAAAAGAAAAGAGAACTGACTCTGGGTGGTGAGCACATAATACAATACATAAATGATGTAATGTAGAACTGTACACCTGGAACCTATGTAAGTTTTTACCAACCAATGTCATCCCAATAAATTTAACAATTAAAAAAATAAAAAATCCATCATTTATCATACACAGCTGGTAACATTCTCAGTAGACAATTTTTGCTCATTTTATTATTTGGAATGGAGTTCATCTGTTTTCTGTGAGTAGAACTAAAGTTTCCGATAATATAAGTTTTCTTTCGAAGCAATTTAATGAGCTGAATTATCTTCTTCTGAAATGCTGGGCACTGAAGATTACTATTAAGGCTATATACAAAATAGTTTTGTAGCAAGTTTGTTCATGTCTTTTAAGATTTATTTTTATTGATTTTTGACAGAGAGAAACAGAGACAGAGAGAGACAGAGAGAAGGGGGAGGGCCCAGAGCAGTCTCCATAGTTGACATTAGTTTTCCATATAGTTTCACTCCACAGGTGGGCACAGGGCTGCACAGGGCAAGAACTGGGCCGGGAGCCTCCCACATAGGTACCGGCAAGAACTGAACTGGGGGCACACCCCAGTTCAGCATGTGGGTCCGCATGGGCCAGGGCCGAGATTCGATCCTTGGGGCTTCAAAGCGAGTGCTTTACCCGCTGAGCCTTCCCAGCTTTCCCCTGTTCATTTCTTAAGATGCATAACAGATGTGTAAGATGCCTGGTAAAAGTGATGTGTGCAGTTCATGCTAATTTCCTTCTTAGTCTTGAGCAAACTAAACCTAGAACTGGAATAGGCACCAAGCATACCATGAAATGCAGTACTTGTGTAGTTGAAAGTGGTGTGGCTGTGATTTTGTCTAATAAGAGCCTATATTTCTGCATCCCAAGTGATAAGTCCCTTTCAAGATAGGTCTATATACTCGTATTGCTTCTTAGGTGATGGACAATAGGTTTGTTAGATGGCTGTCACCTGGGACTGACCATGAAACAATCATCAGGAGTTCCCCAAGGGGAAGTTGGACAAGGATTATTGTTGGTTATCATAATGCTGCCTGCTCATTTAAGACATAGCTACTGTATACTTATGGGGAAATCATGGACAAAATTTGTTTGGTGCTATGAGTATGTGAGCAGAAGCCATAGACACTGTGAATCACATGCTCCTTCTATGCTCTGCTTGAAGATACTCGGGATGTGGGTTGCACATTTTTTTCTTTTGTCCCTAAGCACTCTAAGGACTACCAACGACCTTGTAGCAGTGCACAGGCCTATTCTGAAAAGAGATATTACAGGCGTGAAATTCAAACAAGATAAAAGCATAATTCTCAACTGTCCTCTCCATGAATATAGTCAGAGGCAGCACCTTTCTTACAAATGCAATGTAATGAATAGTAGCTCTTGGGGAAGCCGAGATGGCTCAGTCGGTTAAGTGTTCACTTTCCATCCCTGGGGATTGAGGATCAAATCCCAGCCCCGGCCTGTGTGGACCCATATGCTGAACTAGAGTGTGCTTCCCATGAGGGAGGCCCCCAGTTTGGTTCTTGCCCCCCAATTCAGCCCCTGGCTTGAGGGGGCATGCCACCCATGCATGAGGCCCTCAGTCCAGTTCCTGCCCTGCACGGCCCCCGTCTACCTGTGTGGAATGAAACCATGTTGAAAACTGATGACATACAACTATGGAGACTGCTCTGGGCCCTCCCCCTTCTCTCTGGCTCTCTCTGTCAAAAACAATAAAATAAATCTAAAAAAAAAAAAAAAAAAGAATAGTAGCTCTTAAAATTTGGATTTCTAAAATTGTATTAAAATTAATATAGATGAGCTCAGAAAACCAGCTCTTAACAAATAGTTAACAGTTTTTCACATAAAGTGTTTTCAGAACACACGAAAAGTTATTATTAGTTATAAATCTCTTATTACAACTTGGCAGCTCTACAGGAATCTGAGAGTATAAAAAACCCTGCCTTTCTCGTTCAGAATTTTTCTTACTGATGCTGCATATTCACTTTCCTTGGCATATATCAGTTATTATCTTCCTGGTTATTCACAAACTGAAAGTAAATACGCAAAAACTTCCCTAAATCTTTTGTACAAAAATGAACTGCATATGTTCCAAGGCAGAATAGTATAAAAGAGAGTGACAGTAGCTCACAGAGACAGAATCTACAGCTTGTTTATTAAGTGAGAATTATAGCAGAGCAAGTGATGATTATAGGATATTTTTTGGTGGCAAGAGTCACAAACGACTACGGCATCTTACGTATACATAAAAATAATTAATTCCAAAATACTTCAAATATTATCATTTTTACAAACATGAAATTTTCTTTCTTTCTTTGTGGTTTCCTGCTATGTCTTCTCAATGGCAAGCATGGGGCAGTGTGTCCCTTGCAATGATGGGAGGAGCCACTGCACTGATGGGCAGGTGTGTTCTCAGGACCAGCAGAGGGCAGTAGCACCTTGTTCTGCTTAGATCCCATAAGTGCTTTACATAATGGCAAAAATGGAGCTTTACAGTCTGGATGGGCTAGAAAGTGGGTGGTGAGGTGAATACTGCATGTCTGCACTGTACTTTTGAGAGGCTCTAAAAGAAAATGAATTTGCCTAAGGTTATACAGCAAGATGGGTAGAAGAAAGGGGAACAGAAGTAAGGTTTTCCATTATTCTACATCATTCATGCAAGATATAAAAATTAAGATATTCCACAGAACAAAACTATAGTATAATTATCTAGAGAAAGATGAAATGATATTGTTTAGGGTTTCAGATTCAGTATATCCTGTGATTGTAGTAGTTTTTTAAAGATTTATTTTTATTGTTTTTGACAGAGAGAGAGATACAGAGATAGAGACAGAGAGAAGGGGGAGGGCCCAGAACAGTCTCCATAGTTGCACATCATCGGTTTTTCCACATAGTTTCATTCTACACATGGGAGGGGGCTGCACAGGGCAGGAACTGGGCTGGGGTCTCACCCTGGTGAGAACTGAACTGGGGGCACTTCCCAGTTCAGCATATGGGGCCACACGAGTTGGGGCAGGGATTCGATCCTCAGTCCCCAGGGCTGCAAAGTGAGCACTTAACCCACTGAGCCATCCTGGCTTCCCCCGTAGTAGTTTTATTATAGTAAAGAAAGAAAATGAGCGCCTGTGGGTTTTTAAAACTGTCTCCAGATTCTAGTCACTTTTTTGGCTTGAAGAAAAAACTTTCCCAAGATGGGCTCTTAAAATGGCCCATATGCCTGTTTCATAGCCTTCATTTTGTATGAAGAAGAGACTCAATCCACTCAGAGAGTGTCAGAGTAGTAGTGGTAGGGAGTGCTGTTGACAGATGACATCTTTCTTTCCCTTCAATTCTGGCAACAATATTTACTTTGTATTTCGTAATAATTCTTATGACTCTGTCCTGAAGAAACAAGTGATATTTTGCTATGCAATTTTATGAGATGTTTAAGAATGTGTTGGCTTCCTTCCTTATCTAGAAAAAATAGCCCTGAAGGTAGTAGATTAGGCAATGCCATTCATGTCCCACAAAGCATTCAAAGGAAACCTAGCATGGGGCAGGATATAGAAAATAAACTCATGGGACTCACCAACCAGCAGGCCAGATTCAAATACAAATAAATGGATACAAATCATCTCAGAGATGAGTTGGTCAAGGGAAAGGTTATGATATTAGTATCAGGGGGGCCTGTCTAAGGCTAGACATATTTGCTCTCCAGGCCCAAAACTCTAATTAGGGAGGTCAGAGAGAAAACAGATTTCAAGGAAAAAAAGATAGCTGGCAGGACTGATTCCATAAACATGTAATGGTCTAAAAAATAATGCAGAATACAAAGACTCACTGTTTAAATTGTTGGGTATTTCCTATCCAGTTCTGGACACTGGAGTACAAATATACCTCTGTACAGTTCAGGTGTCAACCAGTGCTTTTATGATTCTACAAAGGCCTGACTAAGTCCAGATTTAAGTGACTTTAAGAATTAATTTCTGAGTATTTTCTGATGAACTTTGGAAGTGCATGCTCTTTAGAGACAAATAAAAGGAAGCTAGGAATAGAAAAAATGGGTATCAAATACCTATATTTATCAGGGATGATGGGATAGCTCAGCAGTTGAGCGTTTGCCTTTCAACCACAAAATCTGGGGTTTGATTCCTGGCTGTGACCCCTTGCAACTCATATGCTGAACTGCTGTGCAACTGGTAAACCACCCGGACGGTTTGTTGAAAGTTCTTGCTTCCCATGCAGGAGGCCCTGGTTTGGTTCCTGTCCTGTGCAGCCCCACAGCCACCTGTGTGTAATGAAATCATGTCACAACTAATGATGTACAATTATGGAGACTGCTCTGGGCCCTCCCCACTTCTCTTTCTCTCACCTTCTCTCAAACAAAATAAATCTTTAAAAAAATCTGTATTTATCAAATCTAAGCCAAATCTTTTAAAGATTTATTTTTATTGTTTTGACAGAGAGAGAGAGAGAGAGAGAGAGAGAGAGAGAGAGAGAGAGAGAAGGGGGAGGGCCCAGAGTAGTCTCCATAGTTGTATGTCATCAATTTTGACGTAGTGTCATTTCACAGGTGGGCATGGGGCTGTGCAGGGTGGGAACTGTGCAGGAGGCCTCCCATGAGAGGCATGCCCCAGGCAGGAGCCACATAGGAAGCTTGCTGCTGCAGGAACCGACCTGGGATGGGAGCACACCCCAGTTCAGCATATGGGTCTGTATGGGCTGGGGCTGGGACCGGGACTGGGACTTGATCCTCAGACCCCAGGGCTGCCATGCGGGCGCTCAACCCACTGAGCCATCCTGGCCTCCCATAAACCAAATCTTAAACATATTTACTTTGTTAATTTTGTAAAACAAAGGCCATACAACATTATGCATTTGGTTAGAACCCATTTTGTACATCTCTTGAGACAATTTCCCTGCTATCCTAGAGGTGACAATGATGCTAAATTGGTACTTTTCATTTCCATTTATGTTTTACACACACACACACACACACACACACACACACACACCCATCCATAAAGAATATATAGGATTGTACTACAGGTTTTATTTTATCCCTTGTTGATGTTTTCAAAGTACACAACTTATACTTCACTCACTTACGTAGTATTGAACTAAGCTATGTAATTAATTGAGACAAAACACACTGGCTCTTTGTAAACATACAACTCAGAAGGTGCAGATGAGAGTGGCCTATAAGCAGTGTGTATTTTGGATAATGTATTTGCTAATCAGTGGGATTTAAAGAATGGTGAATAATCCAAGTAGTAAAAGGGAGGTGACTGTGAGAAGCTACTATAGCTTTACCTATCCTACTACCTGATACTCTAAGATTAAACAGTGCAAGTAATCTCAATTTCAGAATGATCTAAACTTCTCCTAGGTTGCTTAGAAGATCCAGGCACACATCAACCAGTACTAGCTGGTATCCATTTGATGTGTCAATGTCAGTAGTTGGAATGATAGTGATGAAGTTGTTAAACCACTTATCTTCCTAATGAGTCTATGCATTAAGTTGCTTAGTAAATATTGAGAGATCAGAGGATGAATCAATGTATTTCCTTTGTGGTCCAGAAATTAGTAGAAATCAAATACAAGCTTGTTAAGTTCTTTGGGTTTAGTACTCTTGAAAATAGAAGACAGGATCCAAAACTCCCTTCTCCTTGCTTCTCTGCAGGTTTTTAAACTTTATATAAATGGTACCATATTGTGCTTTAATCTGCAACTTGGTTTTTCACACATTATGTTGCTAAACTTAGTCAGGTAATAAGAATAAATAATAATTATTATAACTAAGCTGTATTGAGCTCTCAGTATGTGTATTATCAACTTAGTCCTTATAGCAATCTTATGCTCCACTGAGATAAGGGCTATTATTACCCCTGTGTTAGAGGTGAAGAAAGTGAGGCACAGAGAAGTTAAGCAACTTGTCCAAGAAAATAGTGCCAAGAAGCGATGGAAACAGAGTTGGAATTCAAACCCACAGGCTTAGCTACAGAATCTAGTTTCTTGGTCACTGTAAACAGAGGCTTTTACAGCTGGATTTTTTCTGGACAGCCCTTGTTCCTGTTAATGGACAATTTGTATTGTTTCCAGCTTTATGATATTATAAACAGTGGTGTGTGAACATTATCACACATGTCAACTGTCAACTTTGATTACTGGTTTCAGTACCATTTAACAGTGCTTGGAAAGGGCCTAAGAAATATAATAATTCCTGTTGTTACCTATACTAACACATTCTTTTTAAAAAAGATTTATTTTATTGTTTTTGACAGAGACAGAGAGATACAGAGAGAAGAGAGAGGGCCCAGAACAGTACCCCACATGGGAGGCACGCCCCCTCTAGCTAGGGGCTGAACTGGGGGGCGAGAACCAAACTGGGGGCCTTTGCATGGGAAGCACATCCCAATTTAGCATATGGGTACACACGGGCCAGGGCTGGGATTCGATCCTCTGTCCCTGGGAATGGAAAGTGAGCGCTTAACCTGCTGAGCCATCCCAGCTTCCCTATAGCAATGAATCCTTGGTTTATTGTATATTGGTTATTTTTCCAATGAGTTAATTTTTTTCTAAAGATTTATTTTATTGTTTGAGAGGTGAGAGAGACACACACAGAGAGTAAGAGAAGGGGGGAGGGCCCAGAGCAGTTTCCATAGTTGTACATCATTAGTTGTAACGTGGTTTCATTCTACACAGGTGAATGTGGGGCCGTGAGGGGCAGGAACTGAACTGGGCGCCACCGTATGGGAGGTGAGAATATTCGCTGCCATCCCGTCAGTTACCAGTTGCTCCACAGTTCAGCACATGGGTTTGCACAGGCTGGGGCTCGATCCCTGAAACTTGTAGCTGCAAGGCAAGTGCTCAACATGCTGAGCTATCCTAGCATCCCTAATGAGAAATTATTTAATGTAGATTTTTTGAAAATCTACTATTTAAATATTAACAATAAGTTTTTAATATAAAATATCTACTCAGTGTTTACATTTTTTGTTACTTGATATTTAAAAAGGTTTTCTTTCTTTCTTTTTTTTTAAATAATGTTTGTCTGACTCAGGAAGGACCCAAAAAAGGTCCATATATCACCACTGGTTTATATGGGGGCTGTCTGGAAAGTGTTCAGCCATGCAACTCTTCTCGTTATACTGACAATAGCTGGATTCTTTCTGAACACCCCTTGTATGTCTCTGAGGACCATACATTACTACTAGTTTATATGTCTCTAGTTTACTCTATAGGTTCTCCTCTATCACCTGTCAGTCTTTCTCTCCCCGCCCCCCCACAACATGCAATCTATTTGTTGAAGAAACTGGGTCATTTGTCCAACAGTTTCCATCAGTGTGGTGGTTGCTGACTGCATCCTAGTGGTGTGACATATTTTTTGTCCTCTTTATTTCTAAATTGGTGGTTGGAAACACATAGAGACTTGATCAGATTCAGGCTTGATCTTTTGACAAGAACACTTTAGAGATGGTACTACCTAGTTGTCTCTCCTTTTGTGATGCTAAAGGCAGTTGATGGTCAATGCCTAGATTCATTGGGTGTAAGAAAAGAGTGATATTCTCATTCTAGCATTCTTCCTCAATTATTAGTTGGAATATTTCTATAAAGAAAAAATTCCCCTCATCAACTGTTTGGTGATCCAGACATGTATACAGTCTGCATTAAAAAGAAGGATAAAAACATGATTTTATTCCTTCATTAATTTTTAAAAAAGATTAATTTTATTGTTTGAGAGAAGGTAAGAGACAGAGAGAGAAGGGGAAGGGCCCAGAGCAGTCTCCATAGTTGTACATCATTAGTTGTGACATGGTTTACCATACAGGTGGATGTGGGGCGGTAAATGAACCAGGGCCTCCTATTTGGGAGGCGAGCACCTTTGCCACGGAGCCATCCTCCCCAGTTGTGCTGCAGTTCAGCATATGGGGTTGCATGGGCCAGGAGCCTCGTGATTGTGAGGCAAGTGGTCAAATGCTGAGCTATCCCGGTATCCCTATCAGGACCTCCCACGTGGGAGGCACGTCCTCCCCTGAGCCAGGGGCTGGACCGGGTGTGTGTGTGTGTGTGTGTGAGAACCGAACTGAGGGCCTCCCGCATGGGAAGCACACCCCAGTTCAGCATATGGGTCCACATGGGCCAGGGCCAGGATTTGATCCTTGGTCCCTGGGGCTTCAAAGCAAACACTTAACCTGCTGAGCCATCCCAGCTTCCCCATATTTAACTAATCTTAAACCTGTTTAGCAACAAACCAAAAAAACAAAACAAAACAAAAAACCTATCCATAGGTGTTTACTGAAAACTTATGTTTTTCATTACCTCGGTACCAAGCACTATGGGATCCCCGTCTACAGGTACCTATTAAAGAGCTAGGAATTCCACATGTGATGGTCAAAGAATCTAATAATATTGTTTATAACAGTCTGTAAACTGAGAAAACATAATCAGCAAAAACCCAGTAGATACATAAGGTGTATTCTCTGATGTGTAAGAGCAAAAGGAGTAATAGAAAAAAGGCATCTGTGGGTTCTGGCACAGAAAATGGGAGGAATTTTGTGACTTATAGCTCTCACTATCTGTATTTGGCCTAAAAGCTCAAAAAAAATGTTTATTACAGCCTTAGCGTGGCTGTAATACCCACCTTCAAAGTTAACAGTTTTAATGTCTAACTATAGAAAAAAAAGGTTAGTACATTATTAACAAAAATATTATGCTGCCATTAAGGTGGTTAATATGATGATGTGCTTATGAATGAAGAAGTGCTTATGCTGCATTTCAGATAACAAGTCAAATATGCTATGATTATGCCTGCAAGTGCACAAAGACTGGGAGAAAAAAGGGAACATGAAAATGAAGTAAAGGTAATAGAATTTTTAATAATTTATTTTTCTTCTTCAAATATAATTTTAAGAGACCTATTTATTAAATGTGATAATTCAATACGTTGGTCTCTAAATCCCATGAAATGACAAGGGGAAAAAATGCAAAAACATAAAGGAAGAAAGAGAATGAAAAAGGAGAGAATTCCAGATCAGCAATGTTTATAAAATTTTAGAAGTCATAAAATGAATTTATAAGCAGTAAAACTCTGAAGATCAGATAAAGCTGATCACCTATAACTACACACTAGAGAAGGAAAAACCCTTTCACACTTTAAAAGAGTGAATTTTATGGTATATGAACTATATCTCAATAAAAGTAATGAAAACAACCTAAATGTTCACCAACTGGTGAATACAATGTGGCATATATACCGGTATACAGTGGCAATAATATCATGTGGCAATAAAATGATATAAGGTATGGATACATGTTATGTCATGGATAAACCCTGGAAAAATTATGCAAAGTGAATAAAGTAAGTCATGAAAGATCACATATTGCATGATTTCATTCATATAAAATATCCAGAACAGCCAAGTCCATAGAGAAAGTTGATTGGTGGTCTAGAGCTCAGATGTTTCAATTTTTGGTAATGAAAATGTCTTAAAATTGATTGTGGTGGAATATATTAAAAAACATTAAAAAAAGCTGCTGAAAGGTGAAACTGGGTAAGGACATGTGGAAACTGTATTATCTTTGCAACTTTTGGTAAAAGTCAAAATACTCTAAAATAAAGTTTATTTTATAAAAGGGTGGAAAGCTGGTGTGGCTATATTAACAGAAGATGATTTCAATTTCAAAACAAAGAATATTACCACAGATAAAGAAGGTCATTTCATAATGATAAAGGGTCAATTAATCAAGATGACACAGAAACCCAAAGTTTATATGTACCAAATAAAAGAGCTTCAAAATACATGAATGAAAACTGATAGAAATGCAAGGAGAAATACATTTATAACTATAGTTGGAAATTTCAGTATCTCTCCCTAAATAATGAATAGAAATGGAAATGTAAGCAGAAAATAAGCAAAGATATAATAGATTTGAATAATACTATCAGCTAACTTAACTAGATTGGCATTGATAACACAATAGAAAATATTCATTCTTTCCACAGATAACCTGCATTCTGGGTGATAAAACACATCTTGATATAAGGGGTTCAAGTTATATATATATTATCTGATCAAAATGGAATTAAATTAGAAGTCAGTAATAGAAAGGTACCTGGAAAATCTCCAAATATCTGGAAACTAAACTCATGGATCAAAGAAGAAATACAAGGGGAAATTAGAAAGTACTCTGTACTAAATGAGAATGATGATACAACACATAAGAACTTGTGGGATACCATTAAAATAATACTTTGGGGGAGATTAATAGCACAAATGCCTATGTTAGAAAATAAGAGTGGTCTCAAATCAATGATCTCAGCTTACACTTATAGAAATTAGGAAAAGAAAAGCAAATTAAAAGCCAAAGCAAGAAGAAGGAAATTAATAAAGACTAAAGTACTCATTAATGAAGTAGAAAACAAAACAAAACAAAACAAATCAATGAAACCAAATGCTGGTTATTTGAGAGGGTTAATAAAGTTAATAAATCTCTATAACCAGACTAATTAAAAATAAAAAAACAAAATTATCAATATTAGAAATGAGAGGCAACATTACTAAAGATTCTACAGATATGAAAAGGACTCTAAAGAATGTGAATAATTTTATGTCAACAATATTGACAACTTAGATAGGGTGACCAGACGTCCTGCTTTTGGCGGGACAGTCCCGATTTTTGGAAAGAATGCACAACAAGCTAGGGAACGGCAGGAGATAGACTAAATTTTTAATCAAGAACACCCTCCCCCCAGTCAATGGTGTCCCGCTTTACCAATGTTAAAATCTGGTCACCTTAAAGTTAGATGAAACAAATTCCTTGAAATATTCAAATTACCAAACCTCACCAGCACTTAGTACGTATTTAGCACACCAGGGGCTCAAGTAGATAGTGAGGGCAGTGGTATAGTTGTAGAGAGTGATAGTACAACAGCCAAAAGCCCATACGGGAAGTCATGGATTTCTCTGGGAAATGGAAGCACCTGCTTGGGTAGAGGAACAGTAAGTGGTCTTAAGGATGATCTGCAGAGGTAGTGAAGTAGGTCAAGTATCTAGAAAACTGGCTATGGTCATCCAGTTTTAAAGGTCCTGCATGGACATCTAGATCAATACTGTATTAGAGTAAAAAGACAAAGGTGATGGGAAACCAGGATGGCTCAGTGGGTTGAGAGCTCACACTGCCCCCCATGGGTCCAAGGATTGAGTCCTGGTGCAGGCCCATGGGGACCCATATGCTAAACTGGGGTGTGCTTCCCACCCCAGTTTGGTTCCTGATGAGGCGAGCTTTCCATGTGGGAGGCCCCTGGTTTGGCTCCCGCCCAAGGTATGCATCTCATGTGGAGGCCCCTGGCCTGGTTCCCATCCTGTGCAGCCCTGCGCCCACTGGTAGAATAAAACTATGTCAAAAACCAATGACACGCAACTATGGAGACTGCTCTGGCTCTCCCTCTTTTCTCTGTCTCTCTCTCTTGATCAAAAACAATACAATAAATCTTAAAAAAAAAAAAAAATCAAAGGTACAAGGTCTGACAATTAAGTTTGTGAACTTGCCACTGTGAGCTTACGTTGGCAGCACTGTACAAACAAGTCGTTGTTTTCATAATCATGGTATATCATTGTCTCATAGCCATGTTTATGTCAATGTGTGGTATTGTGCTGCTGAGTGACATTCATTACTGTTATTGAGTGTTTCTGTGTGCTGTGGTGAGAATAAAGCTTGAATCAGAGCAATGAACAAGCATTAAATTTCTTGTTAAACTTTGCAAGAGTTGAAGTGAAATCAGGGACATTGTAGCCCAAGTTGATGGAGATAATGCCATGAAGAAAACAGCAGTAAACAAATGGATTAAACATTTTTCTGAGGGGAGAGAAAGCATCACCGATGAAGTGAGGTCAGGGCAGCCAGTAATGAGAAGAACTGATGAAAACATTGCAAAAATTTGTCAAATTGTGTGTCCAAATTGTTGGCTGACTGAGAAGCATAGCAGACCCAGTAAACATCAATAGAGAAACAGTTGGGAAAATCTTCACTGAAAATGTTGGCATGAGAAAGGTGTGTGCAAAAATGGTCCAAAGGAGCTCACCGATGAACAAAAGCAGAGGAGAGTCAAAGTTTGCCAAGACCTTTTGGAGAAGCAAATCAATGTTTTAGGCCTTATTATTACTGGTGATGAAACTAGGGTGTATCAATGAGACCCTGAAACAAAGTGCCCAAGTGTACAATGGAAGTCAGCCAATTCTCCATGATCAAAAATATTCCATCAGTCCAAATCAAGAGTCAAAATGATGTTGCTAACCTTTTTTGATATCACAGGGATTGTTCATTATGTATTTGTAACAACTAGACAGCCAACCAAGTTGACTATTTGGAAGTGCTGAAAAGGCTGCATGAAAAAGAAGAAAATGAACTGAGATTTTTGCCAACAACTTGTGGCTCTTGCATCATGACAATGCACCAGCTACCACTGAACTCTCTATGGGGGAGTTTTTAGCCAGTAAACAAATAACTGTATTGGAACACACTCCCTACTCACCTGATCTGGCCCCCAATGACTTTTTCTTTTTTTAATTTACAGGAAGATGAAGGACATATTGAAAAGAAGATGTTTTAATGACATCCAGGGCGTCAAGGGTAATATGACAATGGCTCTAATGACCATTCCAGAAAGAGTTCCAAAACTGCTTTGAAGGGTAGACTAAGCACTGGCGTCAGTGCATAACTTCCCAAAGGGAATATTTCAAAGGTGACTGTAGTGTTATTGAGCAATGAGGTATGTAGCACTTTTTCTAGGATGAGTTCATGAACTTAATTGTCAGACATTGTATATCTCCTGGAAGAGCACATTTCATTCTTTGTGTGATTAAACTTTAGAGCAGGGGTGTCCAATCTTTTGACTTCCTTGGGTCATACTGGAAGAAGAATTGTCTTGGGCTACACAAAAAATACACTAACAATAATAGCTGATGAGCTAAAAAAAACCAAAACACAACAACATTGCAAAATAATCTCATAATGTTTTAAGAAAGTTTATAAATTTGTGTTGGGCCACATTCAAAGCTGACCTGGGCCACGTGTGGCCCACGGTCCACAGGTTTGACAAAGTTGCTTTAAATTTTAATCTTCTGATTTGAATAATGTTAGCATTATCTTAGAGACTGTTCTAATGAAAAAGAATCTAGAGGAAAAATACAATTAGCAAGTTTTAATTTTAAGTGATATTAATTTGAATTTTATTACCAAGTAAATAATCTCAGAAAAATAAAATTTTTCCTTAATCTATTTTGTACTTACTGAAAGCAGAAAGCATAGTACTACTGATTTACAATTTTGTAGCACATCTTTTTATTCCTTAGTTTTCATCTACTCAACTTTTCCAGAGACAAAAGTTTTTTAAAAATTCTTTTGTTAGATTTATGAAAAGCAAAGTAAATCTTGAAACATTCCCCATAAACAACAAAATCAACACCTGTGGACTTAAATTTCTGAATTTCACTAAAGTTTTGACTCAAAAGCTTAAGACTCCTGTCAGTGACCAAATAAAGACTCAAATTGTGGGTTGTATACATGGTATAGTCAATCGTGTATGAAGTAACTGCAATTGTTCCTTCAGTGCCTATATTTTCTAAGGGTTTTATTTTGAAATAGTGGTCTTTAAAGAATGAGTGACTTGGGGAAGCCGGGATGGCTCAGTGGGTTAAGCGCTCACTTTGCAACGCTGGGGACCACGGATGGAGTCCCGGCCCCGGCCCGTGCGGAACCATATGCTGAACTGGGAGCTCCCCAGTTCAGTTCTCTCTCTGTCTCTGTGTATATATATATATATATATATATATATATATATATATATATCTCTGTCAAAAATAAAAATAAATAAAAAAAAATATATTAAAAAAAAAAAAAAAAGAATGAGTGACAGCCAGCCAGTTTGACTAAGGTGGTGCCTACACAAAGTGGAGGACATAGAGCAGTAAATACTGGGGTTGGATCTTGAAAAATTTCTGACTGATAGTATATTTTTAGATGAGTCATCTAAATTTCTAGCTTAAGTTCATTATGAAGATAAACTTTCTTGAATTAGATGTGTATCTGATAGAGGAAGACCAACCGATTTTTGAGAAGAAAAACTTATACATAAGCTGACAATATTCAATGGGGAAAGAATGTATTGTTTGAAAAAGAAATATATGCCCCTACTTTTGAGTAAAACAGTTCTTCTTCATCTTTAGTTCTTCTGCTTCTTATTTATTATATTTTGGAAATACTCATTAAAACTGAGCCTCTAGAATGAGGAAGAAGCTGTTTGTTGACCTACTAGCCATTTCAGGAAGAATTATCTATGAAATCATGTAGATTGTATCAAAATTATTTAAATATTTTCATAGGTGAGCTCACAACTATACCCAGGATTCTAAAAAATAAGTAAATAGGTATAATTATCTGGCTAAAATGAACCAAGACAGGTCCAGGGCTAAGATAAATAGCTTTAAAGCTATAATAAACTATTCTAGGACTAGAGATAGTTTTCAAGCTCCAGGGGAATAATTTCCCATTTCTAAGGCTTTTAGGAATACCATAAAATCCATTTCACCACTGCCATCCCCCAGCCTCTATGTCCATTTATTCATGTCTAGAATTTTACTACAGATATTTTATTCTTAAGAGTTTATGGCCTATCTCCTACTAAAAAGTGAATAGCCATTCAGGTTTGGAGATCTTTACCCAGTTGCCAATACTGAATTAAAAAAAAAAGCCTCTGAGATTACAAGTTTCCTTAAAAGGGAAAAAGCAGTCATGAGGGAACTGAAGTCTGAAGCAGGAAAAAAATAAGACAGTCAATAAAGTTGGAAAAGGAAATGGAACAAGGACAGGGAAACTGTATACTGTATTTCCCCAATTTGCCTGGTCAACTGTCCCTGGGAGGGAAGTCCAGTTTGAGTTCTTGGAATATGTAGGAAAAGGTTCCCAATTCATGGAGAAATAGGAGGAGCTCAAATTCAAAGTATGAATACATAAGTGGCAGAAGATTTTTGTGGCTATCAGCAAACACTTGCAAAAGTGTGCACACCTGCTGGTGTGAGAGAACAAATGTGAAAGTACACAGTTGCACACAACACTTGTTAAATTACTTACTTGTTTGAAGGACAGACTCATTAAGTTAAAAAAGAACCTCAGAGATATTTTAATTTTTTTCATTGACACATGGGGATGCTAAGACACACAGAAGTAAAGAGACACAACCGAGGTCACACAACTAATTAGAGCAGTACTGAAACCAGAAAATAATGTTTGATAAAGGTACTAAACAATTTGGCCGCATCCTCCCTTTCTTGACTTCCTGAGTATGAGTCCCTTGTGTAGATGCATGAGAAAGAACTGAATTCTCTGTGGGCTGAACATACTCTGCTTTCTCACTGCCATGACATTGGTTAAGCTATTTCTTCCACTTGGAATGTCTCCTTTCAATGTCTGTTAAAATTCTACCTACTCTTCAAAGGCCTATTCAAATGCTACCTTTTTCAAAAGTTTTTTTCTCGTCGCTCCCTCTCTATTTTCTATGTATGATCTAACTGTGTCCCCCTAAATTCATATGTTAAAGCCCTACCCCCCCAGTGTGGTTGTTTTTAACAAAATTAAGGTTAAATGAAGATATAAGGGATCTGATAGGATTAGTGTCCATATAAGAGACATCACAAAGTGCTCTCATTCCCTCTTCCCCTCCCTCCCTTCCTCTCTCAGTGCATATATGCACCAAAGAAAGACATGGGAGGACATAGCAAGAAGGTGGTTATGAGCCAGAAAGAGAATCCTTAACCAAAAAGTGAATTGGCCAGGACCTCGATCTTGGATTTTTAGCCCCCAGTACAGTGAGAAAACAATGTCTGTTGTTTAAGTGAGCCAATCTATGGTATTTTGTTATGGCAGCCCACGCAGATGAAGACACTAACTTATATAAAACTTTGTTTATACCCCTCTAACAATTATTTTATTCTATTTTTAAATTTAGTACAATTTTTGCTAAAGACTATGATGAGATGACATGTTAGAACCTCTCAGAATTATATAAGAGAATAGTTCTTGATAGATTTTTAGTTGCCAACGTGATAAAATGTAATAGCAATGAAAGTAATGTATTTGTATTACAACAAAATGATCAAGGTACATAGGGGGTTTTAAAACAAGTAATATTATTCTGTTTTATAAGGCAATGAAATCCGTTCCTATTTTTGCATGCTCATTAAGAGATGATGATACTTATTAAAAGACCAATAAATTATCAGGTTTTAAAAGCATAGTCAACTAAACATAATTAATATTTTTGTGTACCTATAATAGCCGTTGAGGACAGAGACCATCCCTAGCACATCTTGGTACCAACTCAAATGTCTGGATAAGTATCTTAAATATGGATACTAGAGACATATAGTATGCTTGCTGAATTCTAAAAAGGTTAATTATATATTCTCCAAGGGTTTTCTTCTAACATTACGGATTTTTTTTCTAATTTTATTAGCTGGAAAGTCATCCAAGTGTATAGTAAAACAATCTAATTTCTCAATCATTCCAGATGGTTCTCCAACTTCTGGTAATCCCCTGCCATCAATACTGAAGCACATGGAGGGTTCCCCTGGCTTTCATCTCTCCAATACTTAAATCTCCCTCTGAAAGCAGTTTCTCTTTATGTCTCTCATATCATGTAAAAGTCTATCAGTGACAAACAGGGACAACTGCAAAGCTGCAGAAATTAAAAACAGATCTTATGAGTTAGGTACAAAATGTCTTCCTCTGGTTATAAAGGGAATTTGCTGAGTCACTGAGTAAAGTATTTATAGCACAATGTAATTTATTTTCTGCAGTAATAACTTCAGTAATTCAGCAGCTCCTCCACAAGTCTCCATCAAAACTGTGATTTCTAAAAAATGCTAACAATGCTGACTAATAAGAAGGAAACTGTGCTACCTAAGCAAAATTAAACTAGAAGCATAATCTACTTATAAAGGGCTCTGTAGGGACAAATTGTTAATAAAATCTTTGCTTTTGCTACCCACAATGAAAGTCATGTGTTTTGCATTTTCCATTCTTTTCTCAATTATGTTATCAAGCTGTACCTTACCAAAGGTTTTCTAATTTCTATCTATCCTTAGGCCTTTCCCCATTATATCACAAAAGAATTCATCAGAAGAAGCTAAAAGCTACATGTAAAGCTGTCATCCTATTAGCTCTATCTGGCTGCAGATGTTTTGTTTTGGCTCCTTAGGATGTTTTAAAAATTAAGGCAAAATTTATGGGGATGTTGGGATAGCTCAGCAATTGAGTGCTTGCCTTGCAACCGTGAGGTCCAAGTATTGAATCCTTTCCCAGGTCCATGCAAACCCATGAAAACCCATATGCTGAACTGTGCCCGACTGGTAATGGCCAGTAATGACTCTGTGGGGAAGGTTGTTCTCTCCTGCTTCCTACGGGGGAGGCTTCGGTTCAGTTCCTGTCCTGTGCAGCCCCAAATCCACCCATGTGGAATAAAACCATGTCACAACTAATGATGTACAACTATGGAGACTGTTCTGGGCCCCCCTCCCTTCTCTCTCTCTCACCTTCTCTCAAACAATTAAATAAATAAATAAATAAATAAATAAATAAATAAATAAATAAATAAATAAGATTAAGGCAACAGTTAAAAATGAAGAGAACTACACATGAGCTAAATTTCCAGCTTCTCCTGAAAAATGGAAAGATGTGATAACTATGTTCTTGCATTCCTGCATGTGACAATTGCTGGAGATAAGTAGCGGCTGCCTTCATTGACATGCTTTTTCTTTGGCCTGCTTAACTCATTTACATTATTTGTTTGGCCTCTGTAGGCATTTGGTTCATAACTTTTGCTAAAAGCAAATGATGCTATAGATAACTTTTGGTGTGGATCTCTACCTAATCACTCTAACCAACACTTGTCTGTTATACTCGTCTACTAAGTGGCTTCTGTTCTTCCCACCTCTCAGTTCTCCTAAACAACTTCTGTAAGTTTCTGAAACACAATCATGTCATTGCCCTGTTCAAGAGTATGCTATTGCACCTTTTCTAGTGGCCAGAGATAATATTAGTTTAAACTCCTTAACAAGACATTCTAGGCTTTCTGTAATTTTATTTTAAATTACCTTTTCCATCATATTTTCCACATGTAAACACTAAGTAGATTGACACTATCCTAAATGGAACTGTCAAGTGGATGGCTATGAAGTTCAACATCTTAATGATTTAGATAACAAGAAGTATGATTTTTCAAATTTAAGGAAGAGAATAAGAAATGTTTATAATTTGTTCATATGCATCCTGTAAAATGAGTGCCTTAATCCTTTCACTGTCTTTAGCAAGTGCTCACTATGGAAAACAAAGAGATCTGGGGTCAATGGTGTTTTAAGATTACATGTATGTCAATCATAAACACAAGATAATAATGTTTTTTCGCCTTTTACAGCATAGTAAGAATTCCTAAAGCACTTTTGATATACAATCTCATTTTTGCAAGACCAAGAAGAAAAACAGAATGCCAGATAAAAGATATGAATAAATGGAAGCAATGATTAAATAAGATCTGCATTTGGACAGAAGGCTCTCTGCACAGCATTGGCACCTAAGGATAAATTGTATTATAACCACAAACACTTTTCAGAGCAGCAAAGATATGTTTAGCACAATGCTGGGAGCTGGGGCAGTAATTCTCAAATGTACTGTCATGTACAAGGTTTTAAAACATCAGGATGGAGCCAGTGAAATGGCAATAGTGTCATGAATAACAAGTACAGCCAATTGTGACACAGCATCCTATTACAGAGAGTTATGCTATAAAAAGGCAAATTTTATTAATTCCAAAAAAGGTGATGTAGTCCAAATAATTTCTTTTACTCAGTCCTTCTTGAGGATTCAAATTCCATTCCTGGTAGACCAATTTCTCATGATAACACTTCGGCATGGGGCACACCCAGATGTCAGCTGAAATGTACTTCCCAGAAGTCATGTCAGCTTCAGTTAACTTTCTTGGATGTAAAAGATAACAGATTTTAGTTTTGGCCTAGTATAATCTCTGCAACTGCCCCCCACCACACCAATTAAATAAATAAATTTGTTTAATATGAAAAAAAAATAAAACAAAATGTGTTATTTGCCCACAGCTTTTCTTGTTATACCACAGATCTTTATAAAATAATGAATCAAGTTATCAAACATGCAATTGGGAAATCACTTACTTAGTAAACAGACAAAAATTCTGGTCCAATACAAATGTCTCCTTAACTTGAGAGACTGCAAAAATGCAAACGGCAGCCAGAGAACAATTCAGAAAGAGAATTATAGGACTTGCTTGAGCAAAAACAAACCTCTTCATTATTTAGCCTCTGAAAATTCTGAATTAGTACTTTTCATTGTTATTTTATACAAAATTTCCTACAAATTCACATGTATCAGGATGAAGCCAGTAAAATTTTCATTGTAACCATGAAGAAGACCAAGAATTATTAATGGTGTCATAATAACCTGAATTACGGAAATTATAAAATTGCGTAACTTCAGCAGATACTGTAATATGTGAAGTAATTTGTCACAGGACCATTGATTAGCACTTCCATATAAGGTTTTATTTTTGTGAAACTTTTAAAACAGTTCTTAAAAATATCTTCTCTTGCACTAATCAATATGTCTTTTAAACCATATCCTATTGCAAAGTTAATAAAATATTTTGTAGTTTATGTTGGATCCCCTACCCAAACACCTACAACAGTTTCTTATTGATCATATTTTGATGTCAGAACTTGGCATCAAAGATCTACATAATAATGTTATTAACTAACACAGCACTTACCTATGTACCAGTATTTCTACTATGTATTGTTATATGAAAATAACAATCCTCAAATTCACAACCATAAAAACAACCATTTTCATTATCTTTCACTACTTCGTAGGTTGATTCATAGGAGAATGGGTTCTGAATTGAGACTACCTGAGTTTAAATAACTTAGAGTAAGTTACTTAATTTTTGCTTATCTGTTATAAAAAAAAAAAAAGATAAAAGTAGGGTTTAAATCTTATAACCAGGGACGCTGGAATGGCTCAGTGGGTTGAGCGCTCGCCTTGCAGACCTGGGGTCCAAGGATTGAGTACTGGCCCTGGCCCATGCAGACCCATATGCCAAACTGGAGTGGGCATCCCATGTGGGAGGCCCCCAGTTTGGTTCTTGCCAGGGCGAGCTTCCCATGAGGGAACCACCTCGCCCACCTTGGTGGAATGAAACTGTCAAAAAATTGATGATGTACAGCTATGGAGACCGCTCTGGGCCTTCTCCCATCTCTCTCTCTCTCTCTGTCTCTTTCTGTCAAAACAATAAAATAAATCTTCAAAAAAGAAATCTCATAATTTCTCAAGGTTATGATTGTGAGGATTAAATAGAGCAGACATCATTAATATTTTCATGAAAATTAATGACAAATTCTCAGGGTTTTGGGACCATTAAAGACTTCTTAGTCCAACTGTGGAAATTTTAAGACACTGATATCCAAGTCTCCACTCGAGATTTTGGTTTCAATTGGCTTTCAATGGGGGCTTTGCATCTGTTGTCTTTAAAACCATACCAGGTGATTCTAATGCACATCAGGGATGAGAGCCATGAATCCAAGCAAAAGGATCAGAACTCCTATAGACTAATGAATGATCTGGTGTCAGGGAACTTGGGTTCTTGTATTGAACACTGTATAATCAATTCAACAAGCTTTGTGGTGACATGCTCTGGATCATTTAAAGACAGGAGTAGGTTTCAAACCTTTTTTAAACTCTAGTTTTTCTTCAAATAAAATTTGTAAGGTCCATGTGTATAAAATACACAAAAGGGAGTGGTTTAGGAATTTCTGCTATATTGCATTCATTTTCTTATTGCTCGTCTCAGTATGGAGCTGATTCTAACTGCATTTTCCTCCTATAGCTTGGTGGCACACTTGCTCCTTATCTCAAGTTTGCAGATTTCACTTTTTCTGGTGCACCACCCAAATTAGGACAAGAATTTGTTGCAGAGCTGTGGATGCACAAAACTGGTACTTGTGCTCACAAGAACCCTGGCCTAGAAGGGTCCCCTATATGCATAAGCCCTGTGGGAGGCACTTCAGTCTGTGTCCAGTTTCTGACTTCTCACTTAGACTCTCACATGTCTTCTGAACCAACTCGAGTATTAGCCATTTCCCCCCCAATTCTTCTCAGTAATAGTAAAAGAAAAATCTAACAAAATTAGTTACGTATTCAATTGTGTAAACACATTCCAAATATTTCATGGAAATATTCTAGGTGGTAAAAATATAAACCAGGGGAAGTTGGGATGGCTCAGCGGGTTGAGGGCTTACTTTGCAGCTCCAGGGACTGAGGATCAAATCCTGGCCCTGGCCTGGGTGGACCCATATGCTGAACGGGGGTGTGCTTCTCATGTGGGAGGCCTCCAGTTCAGTTCTCACTGTGGGGAGCTTCCCCATGTGGGAGGCTCCCGGTTCAGCCCCCGGGTTGAGGGGGCGTGCCTCCTATGCAGGAGGCCCTCATCCCAGTTCCTGCCCTACGTGGCCCCTGCCCACCTATGTGGAACAAAACTAAGTTGAAAACTGATGATGTACAACTATGGAGACTGCTCTGCTCCCCACACCCCCACCCCCCGGCTGTCTGTGTCAAAAACAATAAATCTTTAAAAAACATAAATAAACCAAAGCTTTTTGAAACCCAGATATTCAAATAGTATAATTTTCATTACTATACATGTTAATACTCTCAAGTATATCATGTACTTTTTATTTATTTTATTGTTATATTGAATGGGGTGACATTGGTTGGTAACAATTAGATAGTTTCCAGATGCACAAGTCCACATCACATCACCCATGCATCGCACCATGTGACCACCACCCAGAACCAGCCCCCCCACCCACATCCGGTGCCCACTCCCACCTCCTCCCACAACTCTCCCTCCCCCCTCATCCCCCCTCTCCAGGTAACCACCAAACCACTGAGTGTGTCCATAATGCTGGTGCCCACTCCTACCTCCCCTCCCACTCTCCCTCCCCCCTCCTCCCCTTCCCTCTGGCAAGCACCAAGCTATTGAGTGTGTCCATAGGTCTCTGTGTCTTTGTTACTTTCAGTTTTATATTCCACCTATAAGTGAGGTCATATGTTTCCTGATTCTTTCAGTCTTACTGTATTTTCCGGCATATAAGACGACAGGGCATATAAGACGACCCCCTAATTTTACAGTTAAAACATAGGTTTAGGCCTATATTTGCTGT
>PVKE010010176.1:29986-43184 GCA_004027555.1 Craseonycteris thonglongyai | reverse complement strand
TTATTAGGTTAAGCACTTACTTTTGCAACCCCGGAGCCTGAGGATTGAATCCCAGTCCTGGCCCATGCGGACCCATATGCTGAACTGGGGTGTGCCCCCAGTTCAGTTCTTGCTGGGACCTATGAGGAAGGCTCCAGGCCCAGTTCCTGCCCTGCACAGCCCTGTGCCCACTTGTGGAGTGAAACTATATGGAAAACTAGTGTTTTCAACTATGGAAACCACTCTGAACCCTTCCCCTTCTCTCTGTCTTTCTCTGTCTGTCTCTCTGTCAAAAAACAATAAAAATAAATCTAAAAAAAAAAAAAAAGAACTATAATCCTCATGCTTCAGAACTGAGGTTGAAGTGCCTGGGCCTGCTTCAGAGCAAGGTCAGTGGGCCTGTCACCCAGGTCATAGGCAGACATGACTCCTACTTGATTCCTTTGCAAATTGTACTGGTGGCAGGACCAAGGCCAAATGAGATTGCCAACTGAGTTCACAAAGGACAGAGTTATTTCCAGGTCTGTACCTGGGATGAGAGTCAACAGGTCTGTTATTTGGGCACAGGCCTACCCTGTCAAAATGATCCTCCTTAATCTTGGAACCCACCAGTGTTTCAAAATCTCCTAGCTGGTTCCCAGTCTTCCCCAAAGGTATTTTTTTCTATTGATAGATACTGAATTATTGTTACTGAGGGAGAATGTGAGCATAAGACCTACTGCCGTCTTGCTGATGTCACATCCATTTTAACAGTTTTTGAGTTTACTATTCAGTAGTGTTAACTAACTTATAGTCACGTTGCTGTGTAATAAATATTTGGAACATTCTTATCTTGTAAAACTGAAACTCTATACCCATTGAACAATTTCTCATTTCCACCCCAACATTCCAATATTCTTTTAATTATTAAGTTCCCCAGCACATTTAAAATACAATTTTTATTTTATCTGAGACAGGAAAAAATATTTATTAAATACCTATGTTCCAATCATTTTTTAGCTATTTTCAAATACATTTTCTTATTTAGTTCCTGTGAATGTAGAGTGCAGCTGTACAAATTGTCCTCATTTTTCAGATTTGCAAATCTTGGCTTTGTTTAATAACCTGCTAAAGATTACATAGCAATTGATGAGGCAGATATTGAACCCAAACTGGACCTATGGGAATGCAAAGTCTATGTTCTTTCTTGTGTAGTATTTTATATACAGGTTCCTAAGATTCTGCTTATTACATAACACAATGGAACAATGGATGAATGTTTGCCTATAGAAAAATATTTTATAATAAAAATATGTCCCTAAATGGATGGGATGATTAAAATCTTTGAGGAAGTAAAGACAGACTCTAATAATTTAATTACATATTTTATTATTTCCGTAGACAATATAGAGGTTGCATTTTAAATGTTCAGCATTTTGCAGCTGGAAAGCCTTCTGTCTCAGGGTCTATTGAACTCTCAACCATTTCACATTCCGTTCCCGTGACTGACTGATGTGCATGACTATGACAAATGCTTGGCAGCCACACTGGGGTGGGCCTCTGAGTGAGAGGACTCAGGCTGTCATTAACTGGGGCCTGGTGCCAAGGACTGAGTGCATGCTGAAGACACTGCTCCAAGCACCACCACCCTATTGGCCAAGGCACAAGTGCAAACTGTGCTTGTGAATTTATCATAAAAATTTTTAATGGAACACTTTTAAATCAAACAAAAAAATTTGCTTTCCCTCTGGAATGGAATCCCACCCTATTGCAATGTGAATGTGACTTGATAAATACTGGGACGGGCTACTGAGGGAGATTACAAATTATATCTCTCAAGCAAATTTAAAAAGAGAATGACCATCTGTCCATGATGGGTCCAAGGTAGGTTTATATCTATGAATCTGAAAACCCATGGTATTGTGAAACATGTTACTAATAGGAAGCAGATCTAGCCTTTAGTTTTTAGCTTTCCAGTAACTTTTCTTGCAACCTTAAGCAAGTACCTTGAATTCTATTACCACATTGTGACATCTCCAGAGAGTAAGTCCTCATCTATTTATCCTTCTGGCACCTAGATATCAATAAATCAACTCCAAATTAGGATGAAATATTGCACTAATACGTGTTCTTTGGAAAACTATCTCCATGGAAAGTAAGTAATTATTATAGAACAAAGTTAAGCTTCCCCCCACCAATTCTTTTCAATTTATTTATTCATTTATTTTCAAAGATTTATGTTTATTGGTGTTTGCCAGACAGAGAGACAGAGAGAGAGAGACAGAGAGAGAGACAGAGACAGAGAGAAGGGGGAGGGCCCAGAGCAGTCTCCATAGTTGTCAGCATTAGTTTTCCATATAGTTTCATTCCACAGGTGGGCACGGGGCTGCGCAGGGCAGGAACTGGGCCAAGGGCTCCCACATAGACCCTGGCAAGAACTGAACTGGGGGCACACCCCAGTTCAGCATATGGGTCCGCATGGGCCGGAGCCGGGATTCGATCCCTGGTCTCCAGGGCTGCAAAGTGAGTGCTTAACCTGCTGAGCCATCCCAGCTTCCCCCACCAATTCTAAGATACCTCAAAGTGTATAATATTCTAAAGAGCAGAGTAATTTTCCAAGAATTAACTGGAATTAAATATATCCCAAACATATTTGACCATGAAACCTATTTTGTGCAACATATCTTACATCTGGTATTATATAAAATATTTTTTGAGGATCACAGATTTCAAGGTCAATATTATAACTTGCAGCTTTAAAAATTTCTGTGTTGTATAAATATCTATGCTTATTTTAATACTTATCAAGAGAATTATGAAATTTTATTCATTCATTAATCCATTCAAAGGATTTCATAGCACCCATTATGTGCCAGGATAATGTTAAGTGCTTAGAATACATCAATCAATAAACAATAAATTTTCTGCCCTGATGAACCTTATATTTTCATGCAGAGACACAGAAAATAGACAGTTAAGTAATAACATATAAATATGTGCTATGGAGAAAAATAAAGATAGAATTCTGGGTTAACCTTAGTGACTTATAATAAATGAATCTGATAATAGAATTTGGTAGAAGTGAAACTCTGTGATTTGTGAAGCTATTTCAGAATAGACTGTTGCTGTTGTTGATTCTTTAGGAATGGTCACTCTCTGGTTGCTTTTTCATAAAATATTGCCTCTGGAAATCCATGCTATGGAAATCCCAAGCCACAGGCAGACACCAAATATTGGTGCCTTGACCAACAGTCCCCGTGTCTGAGTCCTTGGAGTCATTTCACCCCAAATGCTCAACATGTCAGTGAAGATTCCTCCAGAAAACTTCAGTGCTCAGTCATGCAAGTTACCCCAGCCATTTAAGTCTTCCCAACTTAGGCTCCAGGGAAAGAAACAAGACATCTCTACTGTACTCTTTCAATTTCTGACCTACAGACCCTTTGAGCATGGTATGTTTGTTGTTCTAGTCCAAGAAAAGTCATTTGTTTAGCAGCAGTAGAATCTGTATTGAGGCTTATATCTGTATTAGTTATGGTTACACCTGAAAGAATGGCTGTGATTTGCTTCTCTGGGCTCTTTTATGTCACTTCTTGTAGCAGTTCAGGTGAAAATTATGAGGTCAGATAGTATATAAGTAAAGGCTGGTTGTTTTATGCCCTGATGAGGGTAACTTAAAAGCTACACCTTGCTTTTGTGTCAACTATCAATGGCTTGGGGGACCCCAAACTTGATTTATTCAGACCCTTGAAAGTGAACCTGCCTTTAAGTAGCTTGTTATAATAAACCTCATAAAAGCCATACATTGAACATGTTTCCTACTTATGAACTCATTACGATTTACCATGTTGTATGAGAATACTTACGTTGGTTGCTCTGCATATTATCTGAGTGCAGAAATCTCTATTCAGAAAATCAGATTCTTCAGATACCATGAAATTGGAGCAAGAGTTTTTTTGGTTTAATTGGCTAATTATTAAGCTGTGCTAAACTGATTACCCATTCCCATAAGGGATATGAGTCCCTCACAATATAAAAATTTGAATTTAATTATCTGGTTACTATTTATCTACACAGAACTAGGTGAGCACTATAAAAATTTTCACTGTATATACTTTTTGATACATGTATTCTTAAAAATACCTCAGTGCCATTGTATTATAATAACATCTTTCTTTACAGCTGAAAGCCATTGTCTTTATAAAGTGCTCTTGAATGTATTTCATCTTCTAGTTCATGCCATTGATTCAGATTTCCAATATTCTGGAAACCAGTTGTCTCTTTACTCTTTATTGAGAAATGTGGAATATCTGTATTTACATGAGATCTTAAGAATGCACATTTCCTAAAAGTCCAATGAAGCCTATGAGTAGGACAGAATTCTCCAAAAAAATCTGTAAAATTGTACCTTTATTTTTATATTTATTTTTGAAATGTGTGTGAAAAAGCAGAAGCAATTCATAGAACATGAATGTGATCTATGATAACATTGGTCTTTATAATATGACTGGTTCTTAATTTGAATGTAGACATTGGAAATTATTTTTAATGGTTTTTGTGACAACTTATAGCAGCCACACTTCTCTTCCCATTGGCCCCTACAATCAGTCCAGTCAACTTTTACTACTTAAGTTTTTTCTAGGAATGGAAATTTTCATGCTACTAAAATACAAATCAATGTAGCTATATAATTATTTAATGTATATAGAGAATTCTTTAGCCTCTCAATTCTAGTTCTGCATAGTTGTCATAGTCATTAGTAAGGAAGTACATATATGGTTTGTGCAAAACTTCAGAATCAATTACCCTGCAATTATGACTGTGTATATATTTATTTACAAATAGAGTCTTAATCTTTGATTCTCATAAATAAGCTATAGACTCTTCAGTGTCACTCTACAAGAAGAAAAAAAATAAATGATATGATAATAAAAAAGAAAAAGCAAACATTTATGCAGTCCATACAAGGAGACTATAAACATTAGGAAGATATAAGGGTCTAGTTTTTATGAATCTATAAATATAGAGAAACTTGTCTTAAGGTCATTTAGCTAAAAAATACTTTGTTTCCCAAAGCATTTTATTGTGAAAATTGGCCCAGGTATTTATATAAATTTATACTTCAAGGATGCCCCAATAGGACTTCTAATAGATAACAACAAAATGCAGGATTAATTAAATTTTTTTTTTTGTAAAGTTCCTGGCTCCATTTTTTCCTAAGCTTGGATAGTGAGCACATTTCCTCTTTTCACATGGCTTTAGCAATGCAGCTTCTTTTTCCTTTATGGCTACTCTACTATTTCTGATTTTTGTGTATTCTTTTTAGCACATGTGTGTTGAAAGCCTATTTTGGGCCATGTACTGACTGAGCAAGTATTGAATTATTTTTGTGTATTCTTTCAGCACATGTGCGTTGAAAGCCTATTTTGGACCATGTACTGACTGAGCAAGTACTGAATTAAAGCAGGTATGCTTTCTGTTTCTAAGGATATGAAATTCTAAGAGGAGAGAGGGGCATTAACTCTGGGGTTGATGTAACAAATGTAACTTCCAGTAGTTTTGGGAGTAGATACAAGAGTCTCCTATTATATTTGGAATATGTGAGTAATAATGAGTTAATATGTATAAAGTATCTATTCTGTTCCAGGCACTATGTTAAGTGCTTAACATGTGTTAAACAATTTAATCCTTACAACATTATATAATCCTATGAGATAGATAGTATTATTATGTCCATTTCCTGATGAAGACATTGAAACTTAGAGAGAGTGATAACTTTTCCAGGTGTGCATAACTTGTGATATTCAAAGACAGAACTTGAACTCATAATAGGTAGAAGAACATCTTTCTTTTCTATCTTCGTTTCCCCTTCCCATTACCCGAAGATAAACTAATCAGAATTGACGCAGAGTTTAAAGCTGAGGCTTGTTAGTACCTTGGATAGCTCCCAGGACCTGCTAGAGTCTTATTTTCAGAGTCCCAGCTGTCTGGTGGTTTCCCTTTCCCCCACCCGCCTCTCAGTGGGTCTGTGAACATTAAAGGGGCTCAGCCGGCTTCACTTTGTTTAATGTTATCTGAAAAATGCCATAGTGTAAGGCTGGAGGAGAATTATATGGAGGCAAATGTGCCACTATAGTTTGTAATGAGGGTGCTTTCTCCTTACTGTCCTCTTCTATTCTCACCATGATTCACACATCACCCATTAGAAGAAAAAGAGAGAGCTTTTTAGCTAGTAAGGTATGCCACAGAGATTCAGTGACCCCAGGAGCTCTGGCAGACTTGTAATAACACATTTTGTACAGTTAATCAGGAGTTTAACCAACAAGAATTAAAAGTAGAAATTTAAAGTAATTTCACAACATGGGGTATAATTGGTTTCTTTTGTGCTTTGCTCTGTTTATCCAAAGATATCATGCAATCAGATATTTGCTCTAAAATACATTTTGCTTTTCTTCAGAGAATTGCAGCAAATAACCTAGCTATATACAATAACTTAGCTATTCATATATAATTTTTTGTTTGGTTTTTAAAAACCTGACTCTGACCTTTTGAATATTTATGGGGGCAGTGGGGGGAAACTCCTCTTATTGTTTTACTCATTTCGTCTATGAGTGGGAATAATGAGGAATGACAATAATACCTGGCTTAGCCCCCAACCATGGGATAAAAAGACTGACACTTTTTTTAAATGTGCACAAAGTAGTTTTTCAGTTTTTCCTTTAGACTTCTTCTTAATTGTTTAGTTTTCTGTACCTTTATTCATTTTAGACCCCAAAACAAGGAAAAATTACCAAAGAATATAACATGTTAACAATAATGTGTGGACTTCAGATGCTCTCTCCTTTTAGGTCACTGCTAAACCAGATATGTGCTATCCATCAGAGGTTTTATTCTCTTTTATTAATATAATCCTTTTGGAAAAAAAACTTTGTAGCTGTTCCTTATCATATTCTGGAAGGACTTCCATGAAACAAATTTGAAACAGAGGAAACAATACAAAAAGAGATCAGGAATTTTTTGAGACAGCATTTTAGAGGAAAAAAGAAAATTCCACAGATTTTGAGTAGCCTAAAATATCTTGATTTTAGTTTGGTATTTTTACTACCATTGGGCAACAATCCTAATAAAAATCAGTCTGATATATTTCATTTAATCCTTGTAAGAGAGTGAAGATTATTGGCCTAATTAACAGGTATGTTAACTGATACTCACAGAATGTTTCACTCAAAGCATGTGAAGTTATTCTGATATCTTTTTAAGCTATTTATACTTAACTAATTTGTTTAATAATAGTAAAACTAAACTATCTTTTAAAAACATACAGTATAATATTATGAATTAAATTATGAGGCAAAGATCAAAATGAAATATTTGAGTATCTGAAGTTGATTGAACTATATAACCCTAAAAATGCTGTTGCCTACTATAAAACCTTTTTAGTTTAGGTCAATGTGGAGAGGTAGCCTAATTGAATTACAGAAAAAAAGAATGATTATATTTATATTAACATTAGCTAAGTTAAAAACACATATTGATTAAAAGATACATTGCTATCTTAAACAGTCCATTGTTATTAAATAACTGCACACGGCTAGCATTTTTGAATGCCACATGTCTTTCTAAATAGTTTAAATATTTCTCTACAGTGTCTTATTCCATGAATTTGTTTTAGCATACTTATCCATATAAGTAGTGCAGAAGTCTTCATATCTGGGACCAAATTACAGAGAAAACAAATTAAGATACAAAAACCAGTGAAACATTATTATATGTTACCACAGTTTAAGGTTATTGCTGAAAATGATAATTACTATTGATCAGAAATAGTTACATAAAGGAAAGGTAGCACTGGCCTTATCTGTTTTAAAACTAGCACAACAGTGATATTGTTTACATAGTTAAATTAAGCATGAGTAATACTTTTTGTGAGTATCAACCTATTTGGGAGCTTCCTTCATTACAAATATGTTTTAAAATGTTGTCTTTTAAATCACTTTCCATTGAGCATTAAGAAATGTTGATTATGTTCTTTGTTAATAACTTTGTCAAGACTCAACATTCAAACACTTCAGAAAAATAATCATGTTAAACATGGATATATTCTCATTTTTAAAAATTCAAGCAGTTCATCGAAGTACAAAAAGGGAAAATATACTTAGGATAATACATTATACTACATGTTTCTCTATGTGTGCATACTCATTGTTTTAAATGGATGGATAATTTATCAATTAAGGTTGCTTTCAACTGCAAGTTATTAAAAACTAAATCAATAGTGAATTAAGGAAAGCTTACTTTTCTCCCACATAACGAGAAGTTAGAGATAATATAGAAGCTCAGTGATGAAATAAAAGCCTCTCTTTATCTTTTTGCTCTGTTATTATTAGTACTCCCTTTATTGCCTGATGGTGGTAAAATGGCTACTTTACACACAGGCATCTATGTTTAAGGCATGAACAAAAGGGAAGTGCTGGCCAGAAATGTGCTTTTCCTTTACTACCAGGAAGCAAACATCTTCCCGGACAATTGTCACCTGCAGCAGAAATTTGCTATGGCTCATGGGCCAGAAGTATATTACAATTCTACTTCTAGCCAAACATGGAGCTGAAAAAGTGAGGAATTAGCTTTTTCCACCTTTATAAGATAAGGTGGTACCATAGAAATATATATTTTTTATAAAATTACAAAAATGCAACCATTTAATCTTAATACTTAAGTATAAAATATTTTTATTTTTACAAATAAAAAACTCAAAGTATAATTCAAGAGAATACTGAACTTCTCATATAAATATTTTCCCACTAAAACAGTTACGGTATTTCTTTAAAGATATTTGTAACACTAAAAAAGTCAATGAAAACTATTAATTTTAAATTATTATGTGTTTTTAGACACCATATGTAATTTTTTTACTGAACTGATTAACTTGTGATATAAAATAAAATTAGTACACGTTTATATCCCTCATAACTTGATTTCTTAATTTTTTAAATATATATTGAAATTTTTACATTGGTAAGAATCAAACATTTACATTACTTTTATAACTGTAATTCTCATAGTTGTTTATATAAATGTTCAAATTGATCAATAAGTCATCCATTCATTGTATGACAGCTTTACCCTCACATTTATTTGTTTTGGATATTTTAATTAACTTCATTATCTGAAGGTGATTTTTTTAAAAAAGGCATGTACTTAGGTGATGAATTCTTCAAGTTACTTAGCTTTTGAGAATCTTATTCATTGCCTTTTTGACTAATGGCTATAATGGCTAGTTGTTTTATTTTGAGTAATTTTTTTCTTTTATTCATAACAGCCATTCCAACTCATCTTTTGGCACAGCATGTTGTTATAAGGAATGTGAAGCTAGCCTGTTTATTATTTTTCCTATGTAAATAGTTTACCTTTTTTTTGCTTATATTCTTTGACAAATGTGACTACCTTTGAGTTAACAGAAGATAGTACCCAAATTACAAGTAATTTATATGGCATTTATGTTTAATTTTCTTTCATTTTACTTAATCTCCATGACAAATTTTAAAATAAATATTATCTCTATTGTTTAAAATTAAAGTCAAATAATGAAAGTGACTTTCCAGGTCTTAGATGTAGTATTAAACTAAAATTGACCTAAAGAAACTTTGAAAATTTTGTCTCTGTTTGGCATCTCTTGTGCTTATTGAGTTAAAGCTATTATACATTAAAAATCTTTCACCACTTAAACTGTGTATATCACATAGATTTAATATGTGTCTCCTATTACAATATATTTTTCTAACGAAGGGAAAGTCAAAGTATTTTTTAGATTTTGTGTTACTTGGAACATATGGATCACTAATGACAAAATGTTTTTTAGCTTTCAAGTAGAACAATAATATTTTTCAATAAAAAAAGGTGAGAAGGTAAAGTAAGATAAAGTAAAGAGATAAACAATTATTGAGCTTCTGGGGAAGCCGGGATGGCTCAGTGGGTTAAGCGCTCACTTTGTAGCCTCGAGGACCAAGGATCGAATCCCGGCCCGAGCCTGTGCGAACCCGTATGCTGAACTGGGGAGTTCCCCCAGTTTGGTTCTCACCGGGGTGAGACCCCAGCCCAGTTCCTGCCCTGTGCAGCCCTGCTCCCACCTGTGGAATGAAACTATGTGGAAAAACTAATGATGTGCAACTATGGAGACTGTTCTGGGCCCTCCTCTTGTCTCTGACTCTGTCTCTGTATCTTCCTCTCTCTGTGTCAAAAACAATAAAAATAAATCTTAAAAAAAACCAAAAACAAACAAACAAACAAACAAACAAAAAAACCCAAAAAACAATTATTGAATTCCTGAAAAATGTCACTGGTGGATGCTTGGATAACTCAACAAGCTGAGCACTTGTCTTGCAACTGTGAGGTCTGAGATGGAATCCCCGGCACCAATATGTGCAAACCCATATGCTGAACTGCAGTGCAACTGGTAACCACCAGGATGGCAGTGAAGGTTCTTGCCTTCCATGAGGGAGGTTCTCAATTCAGTTCCCACCTTGCAAGGTCCTACATCTAACTGTGTGGAATGAAACTATATCACAATTAATGATGTACAACTATGGAGACTGCTCTGGGCCCTCCCTGTTTCTCTCTCTCACTTTTCTTCTCTACAAACAATAAAATAAATCTTAAAAAAACAAAACAAAATGCCATTGAAATCTTGATAGGAATTACATTGAATCTATAGATAACTGAGAATTAATAATATTAATTCTTCTGTTCCATTAACACAGGCTATCTTTCCATTTATTTTTGTCTTTTTCAGTTTTTTTCATGACTGTCTTATAGTTTTCAGTGTGCAGATCTTTCACTTCCTTTTTAAAATATATTCCTAAGTATTAATATTTTATTTTTTTAATGCTATGATGACTGGAATGGTTTTATTTCTTTATTTTTCAAATAGTTCTTTGTTAGTATCTAGAAAGGTAACTGACTTTTATATGTTGATTTTGAAACTGCAATTTTACTGAATTCATGGACTAGTTCTAAATGTTTTTTGGTAAAGTTTTTGTTTATATATAAGATCATGTCCTCTGCAAACAAAGACAATTTACTTCTTCCTTTCCAATTTGGATGACTCTTATTTATTTTTCTTTCCTGATTGCTCTGGCTAGGACTTCTAGTACTAGGTTAAAGGGAGTAGTGAGAATGAGAGCCCTTATCTTGTTCATGATCCAGGAGCTTCCAAACTTTAACCAGTAAGTATGATGTTAGCTGTGGCTTTGTCTTATATGGCTTTTAACATGTTGAGGTAAATTCCTTCTATAGCCAATTTACTTAGAGTTTTATCATGAGTGGGTACTGAATTTTGTCAAATGCTCTTTCTACATTTTTTGAGATGATTATATAATTTTTATCTTTTATTGAATTAATGTGATGTATCTCATTGTATTGATTTGCATACCTTGAACTATTCGTGCATCCTAAAGTTTCCAAATTTTGCTTGAGCATCCCACTTGAATTAGTTTGTTAGTATTATGTTGAGGATCTTTGTGCCTGTATTCATCAGGAGAATTGATGTGTAGTTCCCTTCCTTTCCCCAGCTCCCACTCCCCAGGGTCCTTATCTGTCTTTGATATAAATGTAATTATGAGCTCATAAAATAAGTTTGATAGCATTTTCTCATCATCAGTTTTTTGGAAGAGTTTGAAAAGTCTTGGTGTTAATTCTTCTTTAAGTGTTTGATAGACTTCATCAAAGAAGTTCTCGTGATCCTGGGTGTTTTTTTATTGGGAGGTTTTTAATTATTGCTTTAATTTACTTGCTATTGGTCTATTCAGATTTTCTATTTCTTTATATTTAGTCTTGGTATGTTGTATATTTCTAGAAATTTATCTATTTCTCCTAGGTTGTTCAATTTGTTGGTATATAATTGCTCACAGTAGTTTCTTATGATCCTTTGTATTTATGTGGCATCATTTATGTCTCCCCTTCATTTATAATTTTATTTATTTAAGTCTTCTATTTTTTTCCTTGGTTACTCTGGTTAAAGTTTTGTCAATTTTGTTTATCTTTTCAAAGAACTAACTCTGAGGTGTTTTTTTTTCTGTTATTTTTCTATTCTTTATTTTATTTATTTCTGCTCAATCTTTATTAATATATTCTCTTTTTTGCTAACTCTGCATTTAATTTGTTCTTCTTTATTTTTTGAACAAGGCCTCCAGCTATCTGCCAACCCCTTCTCCATCTCCATCTGATTCTCATTGGTCAAGTTCTGCAGATTTCTCCAGTAATCTCTCTGAGATGACCCTCAAGTGGGGTTCCCAAGAGGTATCTCACAATGGTGAGGAAGCTGGATGTTCATCTTGAGTTTGTTTTCTCCCACTAGAAAAACTATAGGCACAGGGAGGCCCTCTTTAAGCAATAGCTATGCCAGACTGGGCGAGGGGTGATGAAAAGTGTATCCACTTCTCTTACCCCTCCAATGCGGTCCTTCTTGGTCTCTATTTTCTGGAGGAATGCTTCAGCATCAATCCCAATAGTATCTTATTTATGAATAATCGCTAGTGTCCAATCCTTTGGCTTCCCCGGGCCACACATAAAATATACTAGGACAAATTATAGCTGATGAACTTAAAATGTGTTCACAAATAAAATCTCATAATGTTTTAAGAATTTGTGTTGAGCAGCATTCAAAGCTGTCCTAGGCTGCAGGTTGAAAATGCCTGATCTAGAGATAGCTTGTCCAACCTATGGCCCATGAGCTATTTGTAGCCCAGGATGGCTTTGAATATGGTCCAACACAAATTTGTAAACTTTCTTAAAACATTATGAGATTCCTTTTTGTGATTAAAAAAAAAAATAGCTCAGCTATCATCATTATTAGTATAGTCTATGTGTGGCCCAAGACAATTCTTCTTCCAATGTGGCCCAGAGAAGCCAAAAGATTGGATACCCATGATCTAGAGGAAGCTGAAGTTGGGAACTTTCATGTTGGCATCCTGATGACATCATTCCTAATAAAAATGACTATTTTAAAAGAATAAGCAATTGTAGTTAATGAGCAACTTAAAAAATCTATCTGGGAAAAGCCGGGACGGCTCAGCGGGTTGAGCGCTCGCTTTGAGGCCATGAGGACCGAGGATCGAATCCCGGCTCCGGCCCAGGCAGGACCCACATGCTGAACTGGGGAGTTCCCACAGTTTGGTTCTCTAACTGTCTCTGTCTCTGTCTCTCTCTCTATCTGTCAAAAAGTAAAATAGAAATAACTATGCACTGA
>PVKE010010176.1:0-29886 GCA_004027555.1 Craseonycteris thonglongyai | reverse complement strand
TGCTCTGTAGGATGTGTGGCAGTGAATAAAAAATATATATTCTTATAATGGCAACTGTCTAGATCATTTTATGATTTTTTTTTTAATTGAATTTCATTATTTTTTTAAATTTTCTTTTTTTATTGTTAAATTTATTGTGATGACATTGATTGGTAACAATTATATAAGTTCCAGATGTACAAATCTGCATTACATCACCTATGTATTGCATTGTGTGCTCACCACCCAGGATCAGCTCTCCTTCCATCACCATGTATCTGGTGCCCACTCCCACTTCCCCTCCCCCAGTCTCCCTCCCCATTCTTCCCCTTCACTCAAGTAACCACCAAACTATTGAGTGTGTCCATAAGCCTGGTGCCCACTCCCACAGCCCCTCCCCACTCTCCCCCCCTCCTCTTCCCTCAGGTAATCATCGAGCTATTGATTGTGTCCATGTGTCTTTGTTTCTTTCTTTAAGTTTTTATGATTGTTTTAAAGATTTATTTTATTGCTTTTGACAGAGAAAGTGATAGAGAAAGAGAAAGAGAGAGAGAGAGAGAGAGAGAGAGAGAGAGAGAGAAAAGGGGGAGGGCCCAGAGTAGTCTCCACAGTTGTATGTCATCAATTATTGACATAGTTTCATTCCACGTAGGTGGGCGGGGGTGTGTGCAGGGCAGAAACTGAGCTGGGGCTCTCCCACATGAAGTTCACTGCCAATGAGCTGAGGGCTGAGCCGAGGCCCTTCCACATGGGAAGCTCACCCCAGTGAGAACCCAACAGGGGCTACACCCAAGTTTAGCATATGGGTCTACATGGGCCAGTGTCAGGATTTGATCCTCTAACCCTGAGGCTGCAAAGCAAGTGCTTAACCTTCACAGCCATCCTGGCATCCCCAAATTTAATGATTGTTACTTTCACGAACTAAATGATATAGCTTAATGAGCAGTTTGTTACTGCATGGAGGTGGGGGAAGAGCTGGGTTCTTTCCAACCATGCAGTAAAGAATTACAGATCAGCAAAACAAAGGAAAATGGAATATAGCTTTATTGAAATACATTTCAAAAGAGAAACAGGCTACTCCAAGGGAGGCAAAGCCCCCAATGCATTTAGGGTTTGGGTTTTATTCCTTGCCCTACAATAGCCCTGCAAGTGTGACATATAGAATTTGGTCAATTCATTGTGTAAGTCATATAACTGTTTTGTATCTGCACATGCCCTTACCCAGGATGCATACAGAAAAACCCATTGGGGAAGGAGGGTTAAAACTGCAATGCTAATTTATTATAATTACATTATAATGAGGCTAAGTGTAAGTCAAAGGCAAGTTATAACATTCTGCATAAGCATCATAAACTAGATAATTCTGGTTGCATTTACTTCACTTTTATCAGGATGTTCTAATCACAAAATTAGTCCCTGTGTATTGGACCTGAATGTTCCCTGGGGAGTGGACCTGGATGGTGCAAAGCACTGATCATGTTACCTTCAGCCCCTCCTGTTGCTTATGACTAACTTCCTAGCTACCAAGGGTCACTAAGTTTTCACTTATGCTTAATTTTACTCTGGGAATTTCCATACTATTAAAAAGAAAGTATAATTTGCAAAATTGATATGTTGTTTATGCATTTTTTTTTGAAGTTGGCAAAATGGAATATGCAGGAACTCAGAAAATAAAAGTAAATTATCTTTTAGAATTAAATGTACAATTTAATTTATATTATTATTTACCTGTGTTTTGATACTTGGTAAAATTTGTGCTCTAACTTTATGGAAATTATTTTATTTGGCATAGTAGAATCTTAATAATTTCCTTTTTATAAAAAACTATTATAAGAGGGAGAGAAAAACAATTCAGATTGTTTGGAGAATAATACAAAGAGTGTGTTTTTTTTTAATTTCTTTTTTAAAAGATTTATTTTATTGTTTTTGACAGAGACAGAAAGAGAGACAGAGAAAGAGAAAGACAGAAAGAAGTGGGAGGGTCCAGAAGCAGTTGCCATAGTTGTACATCATCAGTTTTCAACATGGCTTCATTCCACACAAGTGGGCGGGGGCTGTGCAAGGTGAGAGCTTGGCTGGGGGCCTCCTGCATGAGAGGCATGCCCCCTTGAGCCAGGGGCCAGGGGCTGAACCAGAGGGCAAGAACCAAGCTAGGAGTCTCCTGCATGGGAAGTACACCCCAGTTTATCATATGGGCCCCCATGGGCCAGGGGCAAATTTCGGTCCTAGGTCCCTGGGGGTTGCAAAGTGTGTGCTTAACCTGTTGAGCCATCCTGGCTTCCCCTGTTTTAATTTTCTGTACTTTGCCTTTTCTGATAAAGAAAGTCACAGAAAGTTAGAACTGAAAGGTAAGTTAATATAAGCCCTTCCCACCCTTATTCTTTACCTAAGAAGGAAAAACAAAGGTTAATTGCTTACAGGTCAAGAAAATGACTTTGGTCTCCTCACTTTTATTCAAATGACTGTTGGGATTGAAGACCATGGGCCAAAGAAGAAAGAAACAGTTACTACTATGGTCCAGGTCACAGTGAACTTCTAGAACTACTTGGAAGGTTGAGAAGTCTATATTCTTTCATGAAAAGTGAATCATGAAATAAGAGAAGAAAGAAAAAGGCAGATAGGTGCAAGAAGGTAACAGACTTTGTGCTGGCTCATTCTGTCACTCCCTATTTACTCCAGTTAGAGATGGGGGCTACTTTAACTTCTTTTGTTTATTTTTGTGTTACCTTTAGTGTTGCCCTGGGTGAATGTAGGCCTTACCATTTTAACTCAGAACAAAGATTGGTGACTTATATGTGTAATTCTAGTATAATATGACTATAATAATGTGTTGTCTCCACCTGGAAAGTCCTGCTCATCTTCCAGATCCATCTCATATACTGTGCTAAGTGTGACGACTGTCATAATCTTACTAGATAATAATTTTATATGATTCTAAAGATTAATATGAGTCTAAATATTTAGATTGTTTTACTTAACCCACATAATAGGAAATCACATATATGTACATTCAGCATAAAGAAATGATGGCTGCTCTTCATAACACTATTTTTTTAATTTTTTAAATATATATATAATTAACATATTTTCAGTTATAGAACGTAATTGAATATATATATATGTATATGTATATATGTATGTGTATAAAAATATATATAATATATTTTTCAAACTAATCACTTTAGTAAGTCTGGTTAACATCCGTCAACACACAGAATTACACATTTTTTCTTGTGATAAGAACTTGTAAGATCTACTCTCTTAGTAACTTTCATATGTACAATACAGTACATGTATTATTAACTATTGTCACCATGATGCACATTATACATCCAGGATTTATTTATTTTATAACTAGAAGTTTATATCTTTCAACCACCTTTACCCATTTTGCCACCCCTCACCCTCTGCCGCTGCCTCTGCCTCTAGTAACTACCAATCTGTCACTTGTACTTAGGAGTCTGGCATACAATATTTCTTTCTCTGTTTGACTTACTTCACTTAGCTGTCAAAGGCCATGCATGTTGTGGCAAAGATAACATTGTTTATATAGTAAACTGCAGGAAAAAAACAAATATACAACAATAGGTATTGAAAATTATGGAATATTATATACTCATTAAATGATCATATAAAAATATAATGCTAATGTTAAAATATATTCTTGAAATATTTTAAATTTAAATTATAGTATACAAAATATTCAAAGGATATATATATACCATTATAGTAAGCCAGTCCAAATTCATGAGATTAAAACATAAAATAGCAAAAATTTATTTTAGTGATAACCACAGCATAAATATGTGTAATACTATGATATTAATAATTGGCTCTATCAAACTTCACAGCTCTTCTTTCATGAAGCTTCTCTTGAAATTAAGTAACAGAAGCAGCATAAGTGTTACCATTCTGAGGTTGTGATGAAGCTCAACTCAAGGCAGATGCAGTAAAGAATTACAGATCACCAAAACATAGGGAAGCAGAGTAAAGTTTTGTTGAATTATGTTTTAAGAGAGAAATGGGCCAAGCCAAGAGAGACAGTGGCAAAGCCCCTGATGGGTTTGAGGTTTGGATTTTATTCCTGGCTCAGGGCTGTGAGTGTAACATATAGATTTAGGTCATTTGATTAACATGTATTAAGGCTAAGTTTTAAACCAAGGGCAAGGTTTGACATTCTGCTCAGGCATCAAAAACTGGGTAGTTTTGATTGAGGTCTTATTTCCCTTTTTTCAGGGATGTTTTAACATAACAACTCACCTCCCAGGGCTGGGCTCTGGAGGTCCCTGGGGAGTTGATATGGAAGGTGACCTTCTGCTCCTCCTGTCACTCATGACTAACTTCCTAACTAACAGAAAGTAGAGATAGAGTGAACATAATCAAATTGGAGCTTAGATAATAGAGGATGTTGTTATTGAAGCCTTCGCATTTTTATTCACTGTTTTCAGTTGATAAGCACTTGATAAACACAGGTAAATAAAGGTTTGTTTTACCTATTCTCATTTATTTATTTATTGCTATTCCTGTAAAAGGTAATAATGTTTTGTTTTGTTGTTTTTTTTTGTTAGTTTTCCATTGTCAGGTAAGAATTAATATGACTACTACTCCCACCCAATAAAGTAGGTCATGTTCTCCCTTGGTGTCTATTTGTTGTTGTTTATGATTTATTAGATCCAATAAATTTATGGCATTAAGGAATTGATTTGTTTGACATTACTTTAATGGTTCCCTGCTTTCTGGTTATTTTCTGTCATTTTGTAGCCATGCAATCTAAAGTCAGCCAAGCAAATTGCCTGTCAACCCAGTCATTTTAGTTCTTGGGCTAAAACCAGTCCTACACATGGACATAAACAAATCTCATTTGAATTCTCAACTAGGGGGAAATGCCTTTTTGTGTGATCCAGAAGAGATCTAAATAGTAAAATTGTATTTTGAGTAAGGTCTGTTAATATCCAACAAATTTGGCAGAATTTCACTTCTTAGTACCTCATGAGGGTACTTGTGAGTGTAAAGTAGGGTATTGTGCAAGAGATTGAAGTTTATTAGTCATATTTACTTACCTTATAAAACCAAAATTATCTCTCTTAATTGTTTTGAAGACAGCTGCCGCTAACATGTCTATCCCACTGGGTACTCAGACTTGGGTTATATTTTCTCAACTCTTTGGAAGAGTTTAGGTCCTGACTATACTGCAACAAATAAAGTATTCAGAGCATATTATTATTATTATGACTCACCACAGAGAGAGAGCTCCAGATTTAGAAAATTTCCAATGTTGTCTGAAATGGAAAACCTTGAAACAGTGGCATAACCATCTCTGCTTTTAATGGGAAGGCACCTATTTAGAATGGAGAATTGGATGTGAGGTACCGGTAGTGATTAGTTTTTGACTGGGAAAGTTGATTCTTTTTTTTTTAATATATTTTTTTAAATTTATTTTTATTTTTGACACAGAGAGAGAGAGATACAGAGACAGAGACAGAGAGAGAACTGAGCTGGGGGAGCTCCCAGTTCAGCATATGGTTCCCCACGGGCCAGGGCCGGATCCCTGGTCCCCGGCGCTGCAAAGTGAGCGCTTAACCCACTGAGCCATCCCGGTTTCCCCTGAAAAGTCAATTCTTAGAGTAGAACTGAGTGGATGGGATCTAAGAATATAAAAACAGGGACCTCATTTGTATCTGGATTCAGACTCCAGTCTTATTCGTCCAGTAGGGCCCAAACATCACTTTGATAGTTAATATGTGTGTCAGGTATGTCCTATAGTTATAGAATAAAGATTACAAATTGTAAAGTAACATACCTCGTTTTATTTTTGATGTCACTGTAGTATTTATTACTATACATTTAAAGTTGAATTTGTTAGTTTAGGCCAAGGGTCAGCAAACCTTTTCTGTACAGAGGCAGGCAGTAAATATTTTAGACTTTTTCATCTCTGCTGCAGTTACTCAGCTTTGCTGAGATAGCTTGAATGCAGCAGAGACAATATGTAAATTATGGGTATGCTTTTGTTCCTCAAATTTTTATTTATAAAAATAGGAGGTAAGCAAATTGGCTTGCAGACTGTAGTTTATACCCTTGGTATAGGACTATTCCCAGCTAAGCCAAACAGATGAGAAATCAATTAAGTTCTTAAACTTTGCTATATTTTCAAAAATATTCTGAATTCTTAGAACTATATATCTTTTTTATGAGTTGAGTCAAGCTATTTTAAACCTGCAACATATTAATTAAAAATTAGTCTAATTCTGAAATGTTTTTTGAGGTGTCCCAAAACTCAACTCTATTTTTGCTTAATATACAAGTTATTCGACAACATTAATTAATTAATTAATTATTTTTTTAAAAGATTTATTTATTGTTTTTGACAGAGAGAGAGATGCAGAGTCAGAGACTGAGAGAAGGGGGAGGGCCCAGAGCAGTCTCCATAGTTGCACATCATTGGTTTTTCCACATAGTTTCATTCCACAGATGGGAGCAGGGCTGCACAGGGCAGGAACTGGGCTGGGATCTTACCAAGGTGAGAATCGAACTGGGGGCACCCCCCAGTTCAGCATATGGGTTCGCACAGGCTTCAGCCGGGATTTGATCCTCGGTCCCCGGGGCTGCAAAGTGAGCGCCTAACCCACTGAGCCATCCTGGCTTCCCCAACATTAACTTATTAACATGTGCCTATATTTTGTGAATACCAGCTCATGAGACATCTAAGCTCCTTCAGTGTATTCTCTTTGTTATTACATGAAACCTTAGTTTCTTATAGGATGCTGTCTCTTAAGGTAGCTACTAAACTTATTCACAAAATATTTCAACTATTGATAGCGTCTAATATCATGAATAAGAAAATTTTTCTTAACAATAGACAACTAGGGATGTTTATAGGCTAAGAAGGGACACTAGGCAAGATGATTTCCACGACCATTCATCGTAGGTTGTTATTATACAAATAAAGAAATAATTTACTTCGGCCTAAAAGTGTGTATTTGCCATCTTCAGCTTTTAGATATTCAGAGGTCAAGTACACCAACGAGCTTCTGTAATTTGCTCTATCAGATTTTGTTGTTTTCCTGCTTTTAATTCCTTATCATTTTGTTTCTCCATCATGACATAAATACTTTATAATTGAATATTATACTGGTAATTGGATCTTTAATTTACCAGTTGATGACATATATGGCAATGTCATAGAATCTCAGAAGCAAGAGGGACTTAAAAGGCATTTATTTCCTATTTTCATTCAATAGGAGGTTGTGGGTCTTTTCCACATTTTTTAGCATTTTTTTGGTTGTTGTTTCTACTGGAGACTAGTGGACATTTTGCATTCATATCATTGTCAGCAAATAATAGGCAGAGAACTAAGATTAACCATACATTAAATTCTATAATAAAACAATTTTAAGTAAGTGTTATTTACTACAATTAGGATATTTGTAACTACTGAACATTCTACCTCTTTTCTTTTTGAATAGTAAGATGTATTACTAAGAGATGACATAGGCACTCACATTTGTAGTTTATTGAATTCAAGCATAGTGTAGGGAATTTTTCTACTAAACTCAGAAAAAGTAAGTAGGAGGCAAAAAAAAAAAAAAATAAAAAAAAATAAAAAAGAGGATCCATCATATTTAAAAAACTTTTTTGATCTTTTCAGTGTGCTTCACCATCTCTTATTAACAGTTATTATGTATTCTGGTGATGAAAACAAAACAATGACCCACCAAAGACAGAACAAAAGAGAGAAAGAAAAATCATTTTATACAAGGTAAATGTTTTAAAAGAGCTCATTTCTGCTGTCCCAAGACTGATATCCAGTTGGGCCCCAGTCTAGGGCCCCAGGGTTTGCGAGGCAAGATGTTGAGGCGCAGGTTGGAAAACCGGGACACTCAAACCAGACAACTACAAGATGCTGTCACAAACGTAGAGAAGCATTTTGGAGAGATGTGCCAAGACTTTGCTGCTTATGTGCAGAAAACTGCCCGACTGCGAGACAAAGCAGACTTCCTGGTGAATGAAATTAATGTGTATACCTCTACAGAGACCCCAAACTTAAAGCAGGGCCTGAGAACCTTTGCTGATGAGTTTGCCAAACTTCAGGATTACCGACAAGCAGAGGTTGAAAGACTTGAAGCCAAAGTAGTTGAACCACTGGAAGCTTACGGAACCATTGTAAAAACGAAAGGAGATGACTTCAAAGCAACACTGACAGCAAGGAATCAAGAAGCTAAACAGTTAACTCAGAAAGAACACGTCAGTGAAACCCATCGGATCGCCATATCATTTCACAGGCAGAAACCGAATTACAGAGAGCTACAGTGGATGCCACCCGCACAACTTGTCATCTGGAGGAAACGATTGACAATTTTGAAAAACAGAAAATAAAGGATATAAAGGTAATGAAGTAAAAAATATATAATAAAAAAGATATATAAAACCCGTCCAATCCTGTCTTTCTCTGCTCCTCTGGAAGCTTCCGAGAGCAGGAGCCTCACATGTCTGCTGTGTATTCCCAATTGTGGAAGAGGAAATAGGGCTGAGGCTAAGTGTAACAGGAGGCGGCCTAATAGAAGTGGTAGCCTAATAGAAGTTGTTTAATTGCTAACATAAGGGGAATTGCGTTTTCTGTAGATAATTTAAAAATATTAATAAAACAGTCTACATTTTAAAATCACAATGTGCTGTCATTCTAAATGCTGTCAGTTATAGAAATATTTCTCATACCCCAATTTGTTGTTTGTCTTAGCTCTAAAGCTATGAAGGGTTGGCGAACTGTTGTTTATGGGCTAAATCTAAAACATAGCATAATATAAATACATTTTAAAGTGGTTGATAAAAAATTGTAGAAATTTTTGTTTTTTGTTATTTAAGTACCTACAAAATATTTTCATTTTTGCTTCTTGGCATGCAAAAAAGCTACAATTTTTACTATCTGGCTCTTTAAGTAAGCAATTTGTTGAGACTTACTTTAAATAATTGTGGTTGATATTTTATTTTTATAAATATAATATATAATAAGTTTCAGGTTTATAAGTTTGAAGTTAGCACATTTTTATTATTATTTTTTTAATAGCATTGTTCATATGGAAAGGAATTATAAAGAAGTCTCCCAACACAGAAGAATTTCACTGCTTACATTAGTTTCCATAGTAAGTTCCTAATGGTTCATTATGGAACATTTGAAATACCTTTGAGTATTGATAGTACATCCAGTCCTGTAGTACTACATATTCCTATGTTTAAACATTTGAAATAGTAGTAGCACACTGCTTATAAATACTAAGAAATAGAACTTTAATTACTTTAATTTTGACATTCTCTGTGACCACAAAAATATTTGCAAATAACAATATCCTTGAAGAGTTAAATGCAAACTTTAAAAGTATTTCCTGCTGATCAGTGGGGGACAAAACTATGAAGAATATTAGCCATGCAACAATAAAATATAAGAAAATTGACATTTACATAGGAAAAAGTCATAAATACTGAAAAATTCAAGGAGAAATGAGAAAAGATGTTCTTATATTGCCAGAAGAAATAAAAGAAAGTTGAATGCAGTTATTGTTTTTACCAAAAACTGAATACTTTTTCTAAAGAACTGGATTGAATAATGTTCGTTTTTGCCATCATTTAATTGTTTGCTCTGATTTTTGCAGACGCAGAAAAAATTTAGCCATTTTTGCAGAATGTAATCTAGATTTATGATAAATTTTTCTGGTGAAAATATTTTAGTAAAATTTTTTTAAATGTGGAAGCATTTGTAAGTTGCTAGAGTCAAATCAATCCTGGTGAAATCAAGTGTTCAATAATATAGCATATTCTGGAATTTAATGTGAAATAAGGTTTTTATTAATTTCTACTTAACTTATTCTTTAACATTTTCTTACATATTTGTATATCTATCTACTGCTTTATAGAATCTCTTCAAAAACTAACATTAATAAAGAAAGTTTTTTTCTTTTTGTTAATCAACTGTGAGTGAAGATAGATTAACAAATATCTGGTTATATTGTGAACATAAATATTTAAAGAAAATCCTTATTCATAAAATCACTATGAACATAATATTATTATTTATTACTGCTACATCAATATTTAGGTATAAGATATTTTTCCTGTTTTTTTAAAGATACATTAATTTAATTAAAAAGTATTAATCTATTACTTTTTTACTATAACATTTACTTTTAATTTAATTTAATTTAATTTTTTAATTTTTTATGTTTTTTTTTTATTGTTAAATTTAATGGGGTGACATTGATTGGTAACAATTAGACAGTTTCCAGATGTACAAGTTCACATCACATCACCCATGCATTGCATTATGTGCCCATTACTCAGAATCAGCTCCCCTTCTATCACCATATATCCGGTGTCCACAGCCCCCCTCCCCCCAACTCTCCCTCTCCTCTCCTTCCCCCTCTCCAGGTAACCACCAAACTATTGAGTGTGTCCATAATGCTGGTTGGTGCCCACTCTCACCTCTCCTCCTGCTCTCCCTCCATCATTTTATTTTTTGATGGAATGATTTTTATGTGTATATATATAAAGTTTCTTGTACATATGTGATAGATACAAAATAGATGAATTTGTTAAAGATTTATTTTTATTGTTTTTGACAGAGAGAGAGATACAGAGACAGAGACAGAGAGAAGGGGGAGGGCCCAGAACAGTCTCCATAGTTGCACATCATTGGTTTTTCCACATAGTTTCATTCCACAGGTGGGTGTGGGGCTGCACAGGGCAGGAACTGGGCCAGGGTCTTCACCCCGGTGAGAACTGAACTGGGGGCACTCCCTAGTTCAGCATATGGGTCCACATCGGCTGGGGCTGGGATTCGATCCTCGGTCCCCGGGGCTGCAAAGTGAGTGCTTAACCCACTGAGCCATCCCGGCTTCCCAAAATAGATGAATTTTTAAAGTCTACATTTATTTTCTTCCCATTTTATTATTTGTTTTATTTCATGATTTATCACTGCAAATAATTTTGTTGTACAGAAGAGGCTGATTAAAAATGTTAGCTTAGCAGTTTGAGCACTTGCCTTGCCACCGTGAGGTCTGGGGATGGATTCCTGCCCTAGGCCCTTGCCCATATGCTGAACTGTGGTGCAACTGGTAACCATGAGGATGGCAGTGAAGGTTCTTGCCTCCCATGCAGAAAGCCCCCAGTTTGGTTTCTGCTCCACGTGGCCACACATCCACCTGTGTGGAATGAAACCATGTCACAACTAATGATGTGCAACTATAAAGACTGCTGTGGCCCCTTCTCTTTTCTCTCACTTTATTCCTCTCTTTCACCTTCTCTCAAACAATAAAAATAAATCTTTAAGAAAAATGAGGTGTTCTGTGTATCAAATATGCCAGGCTTGCCCCTATGTTCACATGTGCAATCATTATAAAAAACAAATAAGTAAATCTTTTCTTAGCTTACTTTACTGTGTTATGCCACAATTAATAACACTTCCCATTTCCTTAACTTTAACTTCTCCAAGTAGTTTCTCATATTTTCTGTGGCTTAACATAAATAGGTTATTGATTTGTTTGTTTTTTTCAACTGGTCATCATATAGAATTTCAAATTTAAAAATACACTGCACAAATCTGGAGCAGAGAACTCTCTTTTCCTGATGTTTCCTTCCAATGGAGGGAGAGCTATTCTAAAAATACTCTGGCTTCCTTCCATCTTCAGGTGCCCTTTTCCTGGGACAGGGACTTGAGGGGCAGAGCAGTGGGAGGGTAAGACAACCTGGTTGCTGAGTTTTGAAGTATAAACTGGGAATGATGGCTCAGTTCTTTCCTCTTTCTTTATTTTGGAGCTTGTACATTGCCCCCTAGGGCAGCCTTCTCTGTACTTTTATTACTATAATGCTGCTTGTTTTCCACCAGCACTGCCATGATTAAGAGAATAAATTGTTTTAATTCTGGTGTTCAGGATTACAAAATACATGTGGATTTAGAAATGTCTCATTCTCCAATACCATCTTAATGATTGGTGATACTTTGGTCCCACGTGCTTTACTCTATTATCTTATTGCCCACTTATTTCAGAATTTGAGTAGAGATGGAGATGCTATTAATATGTACTGGGCCTCGTTAAACTCCCCTCAATGGCAAACCCAATGTTAATTTTCTGGAGTATGTCCCAAGTGATACCCGCCAAACCGATAAGTTTATATTGAGGAAATATGGTTAATGGTAATAACAATGAAAAAACGTGGAGTAAATGAGATATTTTTGATTAATATAAATACATATAAAATATAACTTTATGAAAATTTTCCTGAAAAGTAAACTAACTCTTAGAAAAAATTTACTGCAGATCTTTTTTTATTAACTGCCTACTGCTATTTATAATCTATAATTATTTAATTAGGAGAAAATAAGAGATAAAACTATCTTACTCTTGGTTCTACTAAAACTTAAAAGCAGTAAGTTTAAAGATATGATTAAAATCTGTTTTTAAGTACCAGACTATCTGCTTTATATTTGAAACACAATTAAAAAATTTAACAAAAAAATAAAAACAGGACAGCTGTATTTTAGTTATATACCTCAGACATATTAATTTGTTCTTCTCTACACAATTAATTTCCCACTAAGATCTAACATCATTAAAATGTTAAGCCAAGCCATTATATGATTAAAAATAAAAAGTGTATATCCATGGATTTTACTTGAAAATACTAAGCATAAACACAGAGGCTTCATTTGAGTTTAAACTCTCAATATAATGACAAGTTGTTTTTAAACATTTATAATATTTAATATTAGATGGATAAATAGAAATAAGTAAATAGCTAGCTAATGAGAACACTGATGTTTTTTAATCAGAAAGCATTGGAATGTATTTATTACATAGATTTTTCTTTTAAATGAGACCAGAAAAACTATTTCTTTAAATTTTCCTATGGTTTATACACATAGCAAGATTTCTGGACAGCGACAAATCTCACTAAAATAAAAGAAAATCTGCAAATTGGAAGTGTAGAAACTTATCAGTTGAAATATATTGAGCAGGTATTTATAAAAAGCTTCCACTGTGGTATCATTATAATTATAAAAAAAAATAAGACTTTTCAGGTGATAAACTAAATTTAAAGAAAGTAGAATTTGTAGTAAAGTCTTTTTATTGTTAGTCAGTTACCCTAGAGTGTATATTCCTTCCCTTCTTTTGGCTAAAAAGAACATTTATTTTCAGTCATCTTTTTATTTTTCAAATTTCCTCATAGCTTGAAATAGATTTTTAAAGAATATCTTACTTTTTTAGTGGCTGATAGTTAATGATAAAAGTTGCAACGTATACTGCAATATTTTTAAGATTCATTTATGACAGTTATAATGAGTTTTTAAGAAAAAATAAAGCTTTTGAGTGTATAGTACACACATTGAGGAAAATGTTATGTCACAACCTGTTAAAAATATAAACTGTTTTGTTTTTTTTTGGTGTCATTATCAGAGATGAATGGATCATTTCATTACCCAGAGACACATTTCTTATGTTTTAATTAGGAAGGTAAGGAATTGTGAAGAAAGGAGTTTGGGCTTTTATTCTTTTAGATTTTGATTTAAGTTTAACACATGCTCTCCCCTTCATGACACCATGTCATATTCAGCACAACCAAGCCTAATTAACTTTGTCAGCACATCTCCATCCTTCTTTTTAGATCTCTCTCATCACACAAATAATCCTATAAGAACCTAGAATTTTAATTACCTGTGACTATGCTTCTCTCTCCCATTTGCTAAATTTATGGAAGATATTGATAATGTTATGTTCCTTTTTAATAGGCTCCTTATTGTTTAGCAACTGTGCTCAGCCCCAAAACATTTAAGTATTTTTACTGTTAATACAGGAGTGATGTCAACAAGATGGCAGACTGGGAAGTCCCAGACCTCATTGTTCCACGGAGACACCAAGGTAGCAATATTATATACACCAAAATATTTCTATGAGTGTTCCAGATTCCAGTTCAGAAGTCTCAGGACCCTCAGATGAGCACAAAATGAAAACAGCTGCATTGAAAGTGGTGAGGAGGTATTTCACTTTACTCACTGTAGCACCTAAAGCTAGCACAGCTTAGTGCTGTGAGAGACCACCTTTAGGCATGACTTTTTAGGACAGGTGTACAGGAGGAGCACAAAGATAGAGTTGAGAGGGTGTCCAATATCTCTGTCTTTCAGTGTGTTGCCTGAGAGGCCAGCTTTTGTTCTGCCACACAAAGAATGCTGAGGAAACTTATATAGTGTGAGCAGCTAGAAACAAAGGAAAGGGGTAGATAGCTTGCTGTGGTTGGCATGGACCTATGACATTGAGAGAAAGTACAGAACTAAATTTTCTCCCCCACAAGGGAGGGAGAGAAGTAGACATGGCTCTAACATCTTGGGTCTTTCAGTGCTTTACCCAGTGTGTGTGTGTGTGTGTGTGTGTGTGTGTGTGTGTGTGTTAGTTTCTGTCTCACTGCACATGGAATTCTGGAGAAACCACCTAGGAAAGCTAGGAACAAAGGAAAAAGAGCAAATCGTGTGATGTTCTTCCCAGGAGGGAAGGCAAGGAATGGAGTATGCCTCTGATGTCTCTAACCTTTCAGTGTTCTACCTAACATAACAGTTTCTTTATTGCCTCATGTGAAGTACTGATGAAACGGTCATCGCTAAACACTGAAAGGAGCAAGATATCACAAGACTTTAAAAAGAGGGACAAAACAGACAAAAAGACTGGTGCTGGAGCTGGTAGGAAGAAAAGCCCAGAATCTCCAGGTTGGTTGATGGGTGAAGGTCTTTCCTTGTTGAAGACTTGAAGACAGTTTATAAAGATTGAGAAAGGTAGCTGTTTCTTCAAATGTATAGACACCAATTCAAAGCTGCAAGGAACACAAACAATTGGAAAAGCATGACAATCAAGGAACAAATAAATTTCCAGTAACCAACTCTAAAGAAATGAAGATATATAAAGTGCTCCATAATTCAAAATTTCAATTAATTATTTTAGAAGTATTGAGGAATCTATGAAATCACCACTAGGCAAACACTACAATAATAATTGTTGTAGACAAGATCTGACTAGTGCTAAACATCAGCAGGTGTGCCATCCCCTGGGGTCTCCTACTGCAGGCCAAGTTCAGTAGCTCTGCTATGGCCACCTAGAATAAGTCACAAAGCAATCTGCAGATTGCTACCATTCCTGCTGGTTTTGGAGGTGTCTCAAAAAGACAAGCCACAAACCATGGCCAACTGTTGCTAGTGGTGGGTTTGGGATTGCTTAGCTAGTGGTACAGGATATGCTGAAGCCAGATGTTGTTTGCTTGTGTTTTGTGAATCTTAGAGATTTTAGGATAGTTTGCAGTGTGAGCCCAGATGAGCAATTTGTATGAAAAAGGTACTGGAAATGGCTTGAGTGGGTCCACAATTTGGGTGGGGCAGTGTCTCAGGGAATCCCCAGGGGTAAACAAATGGTCTCAGCCAAGTTGATGAAGCCTCAAATATGGCACTCTCCCTTCCCCTGTGTCTACATGAGTGGAGGGAAAGGGCTCAACAGAGAAACAATGGGTTCTGCCAACTCCTCTGTTCCAGAGAAAGCTGCCTTTCCTCCCTCATCCTGAAGCCAGAAAATTCAGTTTCTCCTCACTTGTTCCTGGTATCTCGAGCTACTTCCTCAGTACTGGAGCTTAGAGCAAGTAAGTTCATCAGAGAGTAAGTTTGTTAGTGATCCCTTTAAGAGAAGTGGCTGTGACTCTATTGCCCACGTCTTACTCAACCACTATCTTCACTGGTTTTCATGGCCAGACTATGGGGACTTCTCTCCATGACATTGGAACCCTGGGCTGGAGAGCATGTGTGGGAATGGGACCACTTGCTCCTTCAGGGTGGACCCAGCAGCCAAGATATTCCTCTCAATTTATAATAGTCACATGCAAATGTGGGACCAGCCCATGCTGTATCTCTACCCCTCCTTCCAGTCTCATGGTGGCTTTTGTGTGTCCTTAGTAGTAGTGCTTTGGTTCAGCTAGACTTCAGGAGATTCTCCATGATGGTTGTTCTGTAGGTTAGTCATAATTTTGATGTGGTCCTGAGAGGAGGCAAGCATAGCTTTTACTTGCTTTGCCTTTAGCTGAAAATCCCTACTCCAAGACTTCTAAAGTAGAATGATGGATAGGAAAACGAATGGGCTATATTTCAAAAATTGTTTTTTTAGATTTTTGCAGAAAAAGAGAGTTTTGAGTGAAACAGAACAATAGTTACTCAAATACTGGAAAAAGTGACTCCAGCCTGGAATAAAATGCTCATTGTGGGTGAACTTTTCTGAATTGGCACTGTGATAACCCAGGAGATCTGGGTTATCTCCTTGAATATCACTTAAATTTTATTTGTGAGAGGGAATTTCATATGATTATATTTGTTTCTTTGTAAATTATTATTAATTGAAGAGAAATTAAATAATTATTTTAATAGTAGGAAGTTAGTAAAAAGTGTGAGTTGCAGCCACTGAATAAACCCTTAGAGACATCCCTCCCCCCAGAACAATTCTAGAAACTGGGAAATGTGCCTCTATAATTTTATTTCTGGGTTAAATACAGAAGTTTATATTATCAGTGGCAAGCAAATATCTGTTTTTAATGAACTGCATATAAACATATGGCTTGATAATAACAAAATAAGTGGATAAATCTAGGACAATATTTTTGCACACAGTTGCCATTATTTAAATTGTATTTGCTAAGTTTTCACTAACATAATTACATGCAAAAATCAATCTCACTAAATATTACTAAACAGTGGGAAAACATTCTATTGTTTATTTTAATCTAAGATATGGGTTTCTTATTCTATTCCAGAGGTTTTAATGATAGCAAGATGGTAGTAACATTATCAGGAATTAATTACATACTAAAGTTAAAATATTTGATGCTTTGAAAAGACTATGAAATCAAGTATAACCTCACTGATGTGATGCTTAGGGTTGTTGTTTTAAAATTTGCATATTTTAATAGTATTTTACAGGACCATGTTATCTTCGTTCTACATGGTAGTTTAAAAATTACATGTCACTAGGGAAGCCAGCATGGCTTAACAGGTTAAGCACTCACGTTGCAGCCCCAGGGTCCGAGGATTGAGTCCCTGCCCCGGCCTGTGTGAACACATAAGCTGAACTGAGGTGTGCTTCCCATAAGAAAGGTCTCCAGTTTGGTTCTCACCAGGGCAAGCTTCCCAAGTGGGAAGCCCCTGGTTGAGCCTACTCGCGTGGGTGTGCCTCCCATGCAGGAGGTCTCCAGCCTGGTTCCTGCCCTGCATGTCCGCTGCCCACCTGTGTAGAATGAAACCACATTGAAAATTGATGATGTACAACTATGGAGACTGCTCTCCCCTTCCTCCCTGTTCTCTGTCTCTGTCATTCTCTCTCTGTCAAAAACAATAAAGTAAATCTTAAAAAGAAATTACATATCACTTTGCATATGGGGCTCATAATCTTATATGTAGCCTTGAAAAAAATAGCACACAGCAAATATTTCATTATGGGCTTAATACATATTTTAATCCAGAGCATAAAATTTTGTAGTGCTTAAAATGCATGAACATTGCTTAAAGTAGATAAAAATTATAGACAGAATTTTAGAAATAACCTTTCTAGTATGACTTTTCTTTTTTAAATTGAGCAAGGCCAGGTGATTTGTTTCAGGTCTTATTGGTGACTACCTTAGGGTAACAATTTAATCTCAGTTTCTTCGTTCACATCTTGGCACAATTCAAACAAAGCCACATACATCACATCTTAAAATGGCACCCAGACTTGTTGATTTGAACAAAAAACATGAGTATTTTCTCTTCTCGGGTCTGTATGTGTACATAGTTTAAAGTACTATTGAAAGAGAGTATACATATTTACAATGGCCAACATTATATATATAAATAAATAAATAAATAAATATAAATATAAATATATATATATATATATATATATATATATATATATTCCATATGATCTACTTATATGTAGAATCTAAAGAATAAAATAAATGAACAAACAAAACAGCAACAGAATTATTGAAACAAAGAAACTGATGGTTACCAGATGGGAAGGGGGTTGAAGGGCTAAGAGAAAAAAGCAGAAATTAAGAAGTACTGGTTGGTAGTTACAAAATAGTCACAGAGATATAAAGTAAAGCATAGGAAATATAGTCAATAATATTGTGACAACTATGTATAGTGCCAGGTACTGAGTACTAGACTTATTAGGAGGATCACTGCATAAATTATATAAATGTCTAACCAATACTCTGTATACCTGAAACTAATAAAAAATAAAAGAGAATATCAACTATAATTTTAAAAAATTAAGTAAAAAAGCTTACATTAATAAACATTCCTTGTATGCTCTTTTAGTGATTGGTTATGATGTTTGGGTACGTAGGGTTATAACAAAATGTAAGATTAATGTTTTTCTTGTTATTACTCCCATTCTCTTTTAAACCTTTTTGCCTAAGTTTTCTTGTCACTTGCAGTATTAAAAAGCCTGCACTCTAGAGTTATGTAACCTGCGATCAAATATAGACTTTTCTATTCTTTGTGTTGACCATGAGAAAACGATTTAGCTTCTCTGTGGGCTATAATAATACCTCGTTTACAAGGTAGTTAGTAGGGATAATTCATAAATTGCATTTATACATTTGATTGATGGTGATGCTGATGTTGTTGATGCAGATTGCAGTGATAATGATACCATATGCTTCTGGTTTTGCCCATCCCATTAGTTGCTTGTTTTCAGCTCTTTAGGCTGATACCTTGTTAACTTGAGCTCTTATAATTGTCACTTCTTTGGGATCACCTTCTTTATCTCCATTCCCTTCTCTGTTGAGCTCATTTAATCCCATGTCTTTAGTATTGTATTATCCAGGGTTCTATAGGGAAACAGAACTAATATATATGTGAATATCTATCTATCTATCTATCTATCTATCTATCTATCTATCTATCTATCTATCATCTATCTATTTATCCATATAGATAGATCTCTCTCTATATATATTCATTCCACCATTCTGTGTTATTGTATGTCCTTAATAGATCAGATAATTCCTGCTGACATTGGTGAGGGTGGATCTTTTTGCTCAGTCTACTGAATCCAATGCTAATCTCTTCCAGAAACACCTTCACCTTGTACTCAGTAATGTTTTACCAACTATTTGGGCATCCTTTAGCCAAGTCACTTTAACTCATAAAATTAACCATTATAAGTACCGGTATCGTTATCTTCCAACAAATGTCAATATAACTTCTACATTCATCTCGAAGATGTACACTTAAATATTTAATAGGCATCTTAAATTGAAAGGGGATAAAATTTGATCTTTTAACCTCAACCCAAACCAACAACCCTCCAGTGTCTTCCTAGCAGTGTAAATGGCTAACTATATATTTCTATTGCTCAGACACAAAATCTTGGAATGTTTCTTTTTCTTAGTTTTCTCTTAATGCTCATATTCAGTCCATTAACAAATCTTATCAAAACTTATTCAAAATGTATTCAGAGAATAACCACTCATGTGCTCTACTGCTGCAACCATCATCCCCATCCTCATCCATCATTGCGGCAGTCTCCGAACTGGCTTTCAACACTGTTTTTCTTTAGTCTTTTCTCAGCACATCAACCAGGGTGACCTTTCAACAGTATAAAAATGGATCAAGTCATGAAATGCCCCTGTTTAGAATTCTCCAATATTTTCCTAACTCACTTGAAGTAAATTCAGACTTCCCTCTTTTCCCATGGTCCAAAATGCCTGCCTCCAGGTACATCTCTGCTTTATCATTTACTACTTCCTCCATTGTTGACTTTGCTGTAGCCATACTACTGTCCTTGAAGTTCTTCAAACATTTCAAGAAAACAGCAGCCTGACTGATTGTGCTGTAGTTGTTTTCTCTCCATAGAATCACTTCCCCTGGGGCTTTTGCCATCTTACTCCCTTTATGAGTATTTTTTTTTTCTTCAGTGAAGTCTTCTATTTTGTTCTAATTAACAAATAAATTAATAAATGATGTTAACTACTATAAGATATTCACATCTATTAAAGGAGTTTATTAAATGAAGTTTTCTCACACTAAGCAGCTATAAAGCTTCAAAGGCATGATGTTCCATCAACCACTTAAAATCTTGCAGAGGTAATAGGCATCAATAATATTTATCTATTATTATGCATTTATTCTCTCACCCCAACACATTTTACTTTGTTTTTATTAAAAGGGCCATGATTTGAGAAATTCAACTGTCAACTAAGTGTAGGAATTAGGAAGCTATAAAAAACAAGAAAATTATATTTAGAAAGTTTTCCATTTTTAGCTGCTATAAAATTTGATGATTGTATATAATTCATAGAATTTATATTTAAGACTATAAGCAAGATGTAGGAAACAAGATAAGTATTTTAGCTCTATATGACATTCGTGCTGCATAGAAGGATCTGAATAAAGTTAATAATTTGGGTAAACTACAAGCATTAAACTAAGCAGGCTGTCACTTAATAGCATTTAAGAATTCATGTTCCAGAGAATACATGTGCCCAAGTATAATAGCTAAAATATATGTTCTTCAAATATAATATAAACAGTCCCCATATGTTTTTGCACTGTATATGAGATAAAATGTCTGTAATTTTTAAACATAGGTGACCTTCAAGCTGTTTTATTGAATACAATATTGATAGGCAATTTGGGTTTTATGAAAAATTATAGTTTGTGTGTTTTCAAGGTAAATTCAGAAAGTATTTTTACTGTGAATGACAATGTTTGATAAATTTTCAGACTGTTTCTTATGAAACAGCTTGAGATGGAACATTTTGTACCAATTTTTGCAATATTATTACAAATTGACAATTCAAATCCTACTTTTCTTTATATAGCTATGTAACTTTGATCTTTGTGACCTTTACCTTTAAAACTCAGCCACATGATTTCAGAAAAATTACAAAGGCAAGCATTATTTTATCAAAATTAAGTATTTAGCATTTAAAGAGAATAGTGCATTCTAATGCTGGGTGATGAGGGAATGGAGATCTATAAGAACGGAGAACAAGGCACAGGTTTAGTTATCCAACAGAGAATAATATGGAGAGTAGTCTTCAACAGAAAGCAGCCCAATGATCCCAGCAGGGTGATGGATGGCAGGGCTTTGGGTTTAGGGCTGGATCTGCTTAAGTAATACCCAGGAGTACTTCCAAACTGACCCTAGGAAACTGGGCTGAGACAGGGGGTGATGCAGGAGTCTGGTGACCATGAAAGGGCTGGCACATCTGGGAACCACCTGCTTCACTAAACAACTTAGGATCTGAAATTACTTAAGTAGTCTTGAAAGATATAAAACCTAAGATTAATAATCAACTATTTGTCTTTCACCCCACAAAACTTACATATGATTAGCAAGTTTTTATTTTAACAGTCTTTATTTTACAAGAATACTTTCTGCTATCAGCAGATTTAGCAAATGAAGAAAAAAGATTTAAACTTTTCCTTTTTAATTGTTATAATTTTGGTCCAGATATTATAGTTATTTTCTCTATATATGTATTTATATCCCCAACCTTGTCTCAATAGATTTCAGGTCTCATGTCTTTGGGCTCCTTTTTTTTCTGTTTGCACTTGCTCCCTTGGTAATGTTATCTAATTGCAAAATCTTTAATTACCATCCATATACATATAACTCCCAAATGTGTATCTCTACTCAAATCTTTAGCATAACATTCAGGTGTGTATGTGTATATGTATGTGATATATATCTACATATCTATAGTCTCTCTCTCTCTCTGTATGTGTTTGTGTGTGTGTTTACTGCCTTTTGTATATCTCCACTGAGCTCCTGTTTTGTAGTCTTACTCATTATGCTTGATGAAAATGACAACCTTTAAAAAAATATTTATTTATTTTAGTTACAGTTCACATTCACTATTATTTTATATCAGGGGTACAGCATAGTGGTGAGACATTTACATAATTGGTGCAATGATGCATACATTCCATTTGTATGGGAAAGCCACTGGGAGCAGCTTAGGTTGGCTCTCAGGTTGGGTTGGGTCAGGCCTCAGAGAATCACTAAGGTGGGTCAACTTGTGTTAGTCAGGTTGATGGAGTCTCAGATATAGTGGCCACCTGTGTCTTTACACCTTGAGTGGAGAGGGCTCAACCAAAGAACAACAAATTCTGCCGGTCCTTCCATCTAAGACAAAGCTGCACCTCCTGTTTTTGTCTGAAGCCAGATAACTAAGTTTCTCTTCTTATGTCCCTGGTATTTTTTGAGATGCCTCAGTGCTGGAGCTCAGATCAAGTAAATAACTCACTGTGTGGGTCCTTTGAAGGAAATGCCTGAGTCTCAAGTCACCCTCCTTCTCATCCAGCCATAATCTGCACTCATATTCACAGCCAGAAGTTATGGGGACTTTTCTCTTTGGCACTGAAATCCTGGGCTGGGAAGCCTTGTGTGAGGCTGGGACTCCTCATTCTTCCAGTAGGAGATGTTTGCAGCTGAGATATTACTCCAAACTTTTAATGGTCACTCATGGATATGGGACCAGTCCATATTCCCCATCTCTACCCCTTTCACCAGTCTTGAGGTGGCTTCTTCTATATGTACTTAATTGTAGGATTTTGATTTAGCTAGATATGAGATGATTCTCAATGATGGTTGCTCTGTAATTCATTTATAATTTTTATTTGATCATGAGAGGAGGCAAACAGCTTTTACCTACTATGCCATCTTGAACAGAAATCACAATTCTGTTCTTAAAATTAATCTTCCCCAAAAGCTAAGCACTATATTTGACTCATTTTTTCTCTCACACTTTTCATCTAGTACACAAACACAATTTCCTGGACCAAATTTCAAATTCCTCATAATTTGTCAATTTCTCACATCCATTGGCATCACAATGAATCAGCCATCATTATCTCTCCCCTAGATTATAATTTGACTTTCTGCTTTGACACTAGTTTCTCTTTCAGGATTCACCTATATCACCCATGAATATCTGTCAATATATATCTTTTGTCTCTGTCTATCTTTCTGTTTCTTTCTCTCTCTTATTCTTTCTCTCTCTCTTCTCCCTCCCTCTCTGTGTTTCTGTCCCTCTCATAATGGTCCATTATCTATTGAACTTATCTATTATAATTTAGAATCTGTATCTATTTTTAGATTGTAAAAGTCCTGAGGACAGAAACCTATGTCTTGTTCAGCCATGTCTCTTTAAAGCTGGCATAAAGTGGCTGTTCAATAAATACAAGTGAAATAAAACATAGACAGATGATCAAGAAAAATGAATATGAAGTGTAAACTTGGACTTGGGAAAGTTGATAACGTGGCATTTACAATGAAGGCAAAACTGGTATGAAGATGTGAGTTGTAGGAGAGGCAAAGATGTTGGTATGAGACAGGAAGACACAATAGTAGCGCTGTTACAAATGATGAGGAGAGATTAGAGTGTTGTAATATGGTAGCCAGTAGATGCATAATAAAGAGGGTGTTGATGGTCAAAAAGTTCAAGATGTCAGAATGTAATAAGTATCAGGATGCAATATGTATCATCCCACGAGGCAATTCAAGTTAGTAAAGATAATGACAAAGGAAGAAACAATATTTAGATTATTTTATGAAATTCTAACTCATAACCATAAAGTTAGGAATTTTAAATATGTTTGTTTTTTAAATCATTCAAAAACATCTAAGATAGATAGCACTGAGAAAATGAGGTCCACAATGGTAAAATGACTTGCCCAGTGTCCACAGATAAAAAAAGTGAACTTAAATAAAAATGTCTATTTATGTGACCTCAAAACCATTGCTCTTTCTACTATGCTACCACTATACCATATGGGCAACTTGAAGCAGGTGATAAAATTTTGTGTTAAGTGGAAGATTGAGCTAAAGTCAGATTTGGATGGAGATAGTTGAGCCACTTAAGAAAAAAGTGGTTTATATTTCAGGAACAGAAAAGTTAAATTAAACTACATTAAAAAGATATTGTCTCCCTAAATAAAAAGACAAAGGACTTATTGATTTCAAGGACATTTTCCCCCCAGGAACAAATAATGTTAGCAAGATATGGCTTCTTTTGTCATTACCTATTTTCTTTCTTGCTTTTTTTTTTTTTTTTTAAGATTTAGTTTATTGTTTTCGACAGAGACAGAGAGAGACAGAGAAAGACAAAGAGAAGAGGGAGGGCCCATAGCAGTCTCTATAGTTGTACATTATCAGTTTTTTACATGGTTTTATTCTACACAAGTGGGTGGAGGCTGTGCAGGGCAGGATCTAGGCTATGGGCCTCTTGCATAGGAGGCACACCCCCTTGAGCCAGGGGACAACCCTGGGGGGCAAGAACCAAATTTGTGGCCTCCTGCCTGGGAAGCACATACCAGTTCAGCATATGGGTTTGCACAGGTTGGCCAGGTCTTGGATTCTATTCTCAGTCTCTGGGGCTGAAAAGTGAGCACTTAACTCTCTGAGCCATCCTGCTTCTTCTCTTTTGTCATTTCTTAACTCTGCTTTCTCCTTGTACTTTTTATTCTTGGGAATGTTCTCCTGTTTTTATCACAAGATGGTCAGCAGAAGCTTTTGAGGGTACATTTATTTTTCATTGATCATGTACATCAGAACAGAAATGATCTCTTATAACAAGTTCTGCAAAGTAAAAGGACCTCCTCTTTGAAGTGCTGTAAATTCTCACTAGCTCTGATCAGGTCACATGCAAATGCCTAAAGCAATTTCTTTAGCTAGGGGCTAGAGTCCAAAGATTGTATTAAGCTCTCCCTTGAAGAGGCCATGGATCAATTCCCAAAACTCCCCAAAACAAGGCTGAAAATGTAAAAGGGGTTTGTTCTTTGTTGGCTTGAGAAAAGTTGCCATGGGATAGTTGGCAGGGAATGGATGATGGAGTGTCAACTAGAAATGAATACTTCATCTGGAATGAATGATTCTTATAGAGTTATACTTGGGCAGCAAAAATTTCTTGACCATAAAATGTTAGGTACTGTGTTAGGTTATATAGCCCAAAATGGCACTGTCCTCCAGGAGCTCATTGTTTGTTATAGAAGATTGATGAATTAGCAATAAAAATGCAAAATGCTAGGTGTTAGTGTAGTAGCCATATGGGAGCAACTAGAACACATCTATAAGAATTGACCAGAGTGAAGAGTAAATAAAATAAGTTTCCTGGTAAAGATGCACTTTAGCTGAAAGTTTAAGACTCAATTAAAGTTAACTGGGTGAATAAGGGTATTCCAGATAAGAAGAGCCTCATGTACAAAGCCATGTAGGTGAAATATAGTTGGTTCATCTGCCAGTTACAAGTAGCATTTTATCAGGAATCTGTTTCAGAGCATTTAGTCTTTTATAAAATATTCTTATGAATGTGAGAGTAAAATTAGATGAATCAGCAGTTGGTTGTTCAAGTATTGAGTTGTGGTTGGCAATTAAATTGCATTTTGAGTAGTAATATTCTTTACCCTTCACAGCTTGTGAGTGTGTTACTATTTCCTTAGGCATAGAGCCTAGTCACTTTGTGGGGAGACTAGAATGGGGAAAATAGGACAGAATGAGATGGGAACATTTTTTCCTAATTTCAGTCCAGTTATTTTGGAAGTAAATGTATTTATATGAAGAACAAGCATGTTCAACAGATACTAAGAGGTAATGCTTAGAAAAACAAATCCACTGTTCTCATTTCCAGGGTATTCCCTAATAGAATTATTTACTTTTCAACAAGAAGAAAAGGAAAACAAATAGGTGTAAGGCCATGTAAGAGACTTCCAGAGAATTGAGGTTCCCACTCAGTCTCAAACAATATTTTACTTTTGATCAAGAAAAAGAAATTTAATAGATTTTTCACTGATAGTATTGTATTGGACCTAACTATGAGTAGCAAGAAGAAGAAAACTTTAGAAATTTTAAGGAGAAAGAATGATTTGATAATATAAATAGTGAATATTCTATGTTCACATATAATTGCTTTTCTTCCTAGGCTGATAGTGGAACTATTAGTTTAGGAAAATCTCTGGGATAATAGGCCTTGCCAAGTCATTTCAAAGACAAACATTTTTCTGGTTAAAAAAATAAAGAAAAAAGCAAGACAAACAGTATTTGCTGGGATGATCTCATCTCTTTTAGAGGCTGCTGGAGAAGACAGTTCTCTTTGTATATAAGATGTCACTTTGATGTGACTATCGTCTAGCCATTGTCTGGTCTAATTCTGAGAAACGCAGCTACAGACATTTGGAAAATGTTTAGGAGAAACCTGTTTAATTCTGCATTGGCAGAACATGAAGCGTTCTTATAATGACAATTACATATTTTCATTGAAATTACAATAGTATTTTATTGTTAACAAAAATGTTTGGGAAAATGTAATGAACAAATTCACAGTAAAATGCACTAGAAAACAAAATAAGGATCCTCTTTTTTCATAGTTTCAATTTTCCTTAAATAAAATTGACAAAGTGAGGAGGAGAAATGACTCTCTGAGATTCAGAGAGAAAAAGAAAAAGGAATATTAGAAGTCAGAATTTTATGGGGTAAAAAGCATAACAAATTATCATGCTTAGTTTAATATTATTTTTATAATTATTACTGTCCTGAAACTTTTTTTATATTTATTCCTATGCTAGTAGATATAGAGAAACTGACAAATTCCTAGAGATGGGAAAATTGGAATATAATATAAAACAGTGAATTTACTAGTTGCACACTAAGTTCAAACTTTTATAAAAGCAAAATTATATATTGAGAGAAGCTGTGGAGTCACACAAATCTCACATCAAATCTCCATGATGTTTTAACAAACATTCTCCAAAACTTACTGGTTTAAAACAAAAAGGTTATTTATTAGTTTATATTTCTGAAAGCTGGAAGTTTGAGTTGGATTATTCAAGTGGTTTTTACTGCTGATCTCTCCTGATCTTAGTCTGCAGTAGACTGACTGGCTGGGGCTAGTTAGTCTAGGATGCCTTCACTCATGTAGTTGGCAGATTTCAGTTTGTAAAACAAGACCCCTCAGTTGTTTACTATGTGTTCTCTCTAGTAGACACTCGTAGCTTCATTCATATCTTCACACAGTGGTCTCAGAATTCCAAGAGTTGCAAGACCCAGTGTTTAAGTGCTGCTAAGTCTTTGCTTACATCATGTTGGCTAATATGCTATTGACAAATAAGTCATATGGTCAAGCCTAGAGATAGGCATGAAGAAATAGAGTCTTTGTCCTGGAAGGAGGAACATTAAAGTCATATTACAAAGTAGCAGTCAAACGTGGAAGGAGCAATTACTGGGTTCAACTTTACAAACAATCTACCATGCCAATTACATTAGATAAGAGAAAAACAAAACACAAAAAACACCTAGATAAATTGTTGTGAAATTGAAGAACAATGAAGACAAAAAGAGAAAAGTATAAAAGCTTCTAGAGTGAAAGGGCAGGTGACTTATAAAAGCATAAGAATATCACATTTCTCAACAGTGAAAAAGTGAGCTGTAACTTTTAGAAGTGTGTACAATAAGGATATTCTGGGATCATACAAGGATGCAGAAGTTTAATACACAAAGACCTCTTAGAAAATGCTTTCAATTTAGAAGAAAACAACAATAAATACATATGGGGAATAAAACTGTAAATAATTAAATAAAAATATTTGTAGCTTAGAAAAGTAGATACTTCTTCCTATTATCTTCAAAAAGAACCCATATTCTTAACAATACCATGACATGCTCTTGATTAGGATGGGGGCATAGGTCAAAGAATTTTCCCAGTTTTAATGTAACATTACTTTCTTTAGTCAAAAATATACAATGTTATTGCCATGTGTGTGTGTGTATCTGAACTTCTAAAAATTAAGTAGGGTTCCAGCCTCAGCCAGAGCCTCTTTCTTAGTCTTTACCAAGGCTCATTCAGTTGAATGGCTATAATTAAAAAATTTCTGTAGTTGACCAAATACATTTAGCTACCATGTGAGGTTTGTAACTGAAGAAACTCAGCACCATAGTATGTTTCAGATAATAAATGTTTGCTATTCCTACCTCGTAAAAACCATCAACCCAATAGTTATAATCCTCACGTTAAGTGTATCCCACTGGTAGGTGGTCCAACTCCCATTAAGAAAACAAGGTATAACAACTCTTGTTTTTATTGAATTAGTCTTATAGGTACTTGAGACTTACTTAGTGTCATGTGTGCTGCCCATTTTTATTAATATGTGCTTATGTTAATTCTTATATGCATAAACAGTCTATTGCCAGGGAAAATAAATATTTTTATGTAAGCATAACCATCTATGTTTGAAATCAATGTATTTTCTTGCTTCATCATAAACTTTCTTCATAGTAGTTTGCTTATAAATTCTTCTTCCCCAGCCTGAGTTGCTGCAGCTATCACTCTAGCAGTCTTCCAAAAGGATCATAAAATTATATAAATTATGCAAAAACTGTCAAATACATACTGTGCTTCATTCTAAATTAAAATTAAATAAGCTAAGTTTATTTTAGCAGTAAATATAGGGCTACAAAAATAGAAAAATGCTTATTTACAAAGGGAATGGTCTCTAGTGGTATGTGTTAGTTTAATATTAAATTGTTGAATGTGTTAACTTAATATTAATACATTAAATATTAATTGAATATTAAATATTAATTTAATAAAAATTAAACCACACAATTTATTTCACATTTATGTTTTGATCTAGGGAAAAGCAAATTAATTTTTTTGATTTTAATTTAGGTAACCGTTAACTTCTATCACTGAATATCAGTGCAAAGGGAAAATGGTTAAGCTTATAATTGTGAAATGTGATTGTTTATTTAGATTTCCTTAGTTTTATCCAGTTTCCTTTTTCTGTCCCAGGATCTCCTTCAGGATACCCCATTACACTTAGTCATTAGGTCTCCTTAGGTTCCTCTTGTCTGTGACAATTTAGTACACTTTCCAATTTTAAGAGTACTGGTTACCCATTTTCTAGACTGTCCTTTTGTTGGAATTTGTCTGACATTTTCTTCTTGACTAAGCTGGAGTTATAGAATATGGGAGAAAAGGGTATGGTGCTATTTGTATTATATACCAAGGGTGTGTACTATTAATAGGAGTTACCACTGTTCATGTTAAGCTTGATCCCCTGGCTGAGGTGGTGTTGTCAGAGTTTTGTTCCCTAAGATAAACATTTCATCCATTGTACACTGCCATTTTCTTCATGGTACTTTCCCATAAACTCGGACTAACATGTCTTTTACCAAGTTTAACAAGAAACGTGATATTTGTTCATTGCTGTAATTCAAGCTCCTACATACTCACAATAGCACACAAAATCATGGGAAAACAAGGAGTGCCACTTAGCAAGGCACCACCACACATTCATGTGAACACACCTGTGATATACCAAGGTTGTGAAAGCTTACTAAGTTGTTTGTATAGTGCTGCCAACGAAAGTGCACAGTGGCAAGTTTATAAACATAATTGTCAGACCTCATGTATGAATGGCCAATAAACATATAAAAATTTACTCAGCATTATTAATAATCAGAAAATGCAAATTAAATTATATTGAGATGCCATTACATACCCACTAGACTGGCTGCAATTTAAAGAAACCACAAAACAAAAACAAAACTTTGTTGGACAAGTGAAACATCTAGAATTCATGTTGCTGGCAGGAATGTTATACAAGTATGGTACAACCCTTTTGGAAAACATTTCACAAGTTTCTTTCTTTTTTTTTTTTTTTTTAAAGATTTATTTTATTGATTTTTGACAGAGAGAAACAGAGACAGAGAGAGACAGAGAGAAGGGGGCGGGCCCAGAGCAGTCTCCTTAGTTGACAGCATTAGTTTTCCATATAGTTTCACTCCACAGGTGGGCACAGGGCTGCGCAGGGCAGGAACTGGGCCAGGAGCCTCCCACATAGGTCCTGGCAAG
>PVKE010010175.1:0-43085 GCA_004027555.1 Craseonycteris thonglongyai | reverse complement strand
GTGAAGGTGGGGGGAGTGTGCAGGTGTGGCGGAGTGTGCAGGTGGAGGGGTGTGCAGGTGGGGGGAGTGTGCAGGTGGAGTGAGTATGCCGGTGAGAGGAAGTGTGCAGGTGGGGGGTGGGCAGGTGGGAGGAGTGTGCAGGTGGAGGAAGAAGTGTGCAGGTAGGGGGTGGGCAGGTGGGGGGAGTGTGCAGGTGGAGGAGGTGTGCAGGTGAGGGGGTGTGCAGGTGAAGGGCGTGTGCAGGTTGAGGGCAGCAAATTGTGTTGAGCAGATGAAGAGCAGAATTGGGGGAGGGTAGATAAGACTAGGGCAACCAGGGACAGGCAGGAATTGGCTGGAGTGGGACTTTGCAGAGGACCAAGGAAGTGGGGTTTTATCTGAAAGGCAATGGGAAGCCAGGAAGCCACTGGGGGTTCTAAGCAGGATGGGAGGGGCTTTAATTTGTGTTGGGGTCTCCTCACTAACCCAGCTCTCCTCCCAGCTTGGAGTCCCCATGGGGTGAGGAGGTGAAGTGTGACTTTTCAGGGCCTTCTCCCTTTGGGGCCCAAGAGCCTCCCAGTTGGGAGGAGGGAGCTGGAGTGGCTATTAACAGTCTGACAGTGCAGTCAGACCCTCTCCCAGACAGACAAGTGTCAAATATTCATGAGGATGAGCAGTCCCTCCCCCTCCCCCGTGCTCTGATGGGTCCAGGCCACAGCACTCAGCCCTCCTGGGGGTGCTGTAGCCCGCCCTCCTCACTGTAAGGACCCCCACCCACTTCACAGAGGGAGGTCACAGGCCCTCAGCAGGGCAATCTTAAAGACACGGTGAGGGGGCGCGGGAACCCCTCTGCAGCTTCTGAACCTCTCCAGCCACACAGCTCATGGCCACAGACTTTTCAGGGACTCATTTCCTCATCTTTAAATGGGGGTGGTGTGGCAGACCTCTGGGGTTGTCATGATGACGAGATGGCAGAGACCCAGAATAGAATGTAGGAAGGGAGCTCTCAGCCCTGCTCTGGGGACCCTCCCAGCCTTTCCAGGGGGACTGTGTCCACAGCCACTGGCTGGGTCTCTCCCATCAGCTCAGGCCCCGCTATAGGACAGACTGTCTATGAGGAGCCGCAAGCCCCACCAGGGCCCCCCTGAGCCAGCACTGTCCTGAGATGGACAGGGCCCTGCTGAGGCTCTGAGGTCCCCTTCAGTTTCTCCTTCTGACGTTCTCACTAACCCAGGTGCAGAGCCCACAGCAAAGAATTCATGCAATAACGAAGCACTGGCTGCCTGTCTTTTCTTGACCTTCTTCCCCACCCCGAACTGAAATAAAGGCTATTCATCGAGGCCATTTTTCTCCTGAAAAAGATCATTAATAATGGAGAAGGTGCCTGGCTGGCAGCTGGGCAGGAGCTGTTTGTATGTATGTACGTATGTGAGTGTGTATATATGTATCTATAGGGACCTCCCTCAGCATCCCTGGTCCCCAGGACCCTGTCTACCCTCCTTTCCCCCTCTTTCTGCCCCATTGAGGGTGGCATGTGCCCACCCTCACCTCACTGCCAGGGTGAGCTTTGGAGGAGGGGAAGATTGTGGGGGTAATCACTGTGTGTTAGGGGGTGGCCTGGAGGTGATGGTTATGAGAGGGGGACCCGGCTACTGGCACCAGGTTGGGAAATGCCCTGAATGTTGGAATAAGGAGTTTGGACATACCCTATCCAGGCGACCACATCACCAAAAACTGACCAGGAGGGGAAGCTGGGATGGCTCAGTGAGTTGAGCACTTGTCTTGCAGCCCCAGGGTCCAAGGATCGAATCCTGGCCCTGGCCTGTGCAGACCCATATGCTGAACTGGGCTGTGCCCCCAGTTCAGTTTTCACTGAGGGGAGCTCCATCCATAAGACCCCTGGCCTGGTTCCTGCCCTGTGCAGCCCTGCACCCACCTATGTGGAATGAAACTATGTACAAAACTAATGACATGCAGCTATGGAGACTGCTCTGGGACCTCCCCTTTCTCTCTCTGTCGCTCTCTGTCTATCAAAAACAATAAAAAAATTTATCTTTAAAAAGAAAACACGTTAAAAAAAAACAACTGAGCAGGAGGCCAAGTGCCCAGCCCCACGCGTGTACAGGTTTCATGAGGGTCCTCCTTGCCTGGAGGGTGAACAGACCAGCTTCCCCTCAGCCAGGCATTTGCACAAATTCCACAAGTTAAGGGTAGTTATAGTGTGTTTCTTAGTCGCTGTGTTGAGGAACACCCCTATCGAGGGCGTGATGAGAGCATCTAACAGGCCAGACACTGCTGTCTCCATTCCCATTGCAACCAGGGACTGGGCGGATGGCCTTGGCTGGGACAATAGACTCCTCCACTCTTGACCTTGAACCTGGAATTAGTGATTCAACTGAGACAGCCCTGAGCAGCAGCTTCCAGGTTCCAGGGACCGCAGGGCCATGAGGCCTGTGGGGGCCCAGGCCCAGGGCCCATGGAATGGCAGCCCCAGGAGCAGGGACAGCGTTAGCCAGTAGCACAGATGCTCGCCGGCCTCCTCCGTGGGGTGACCGTGGCTGCGGTCTGGCCGTCCCGCCACCTGCTCCTGGCTCTTATCTGCCTGCCTGGCTGGCTATTCGTCCTGGGAAGGCTGGGACTGGTTAGGGCTGCCCACTGTTCATTCCTTTCGGGTTAAAATCCATTTGGGTCAGTCTCTGCTCCTTGCACCTGAGAACTTGACCAAGGCAGGGGCTACATGCAAGGCTCTGCTGCTACAGAAGCCACCCAGCCGCACTGCTGTGGCTTATTTGCTTTGGACAATCAAACATTTTTCAGGGCTGTGCAAATGTAGCACACCAGCCTAGAACATCACCAGCCTATCGCTCCAGTGGCCATGGTCCTAGCCCACCAACCCACCCGCAAGGGGGCGCTGCTGCCTCCCTCCACTGGCATTCGCAGACAGCCTGAACTTGGGTGGGAGGTGGGGGGGAGCTGCCTGTGGTTGGCCTGGAGCACAGCTGTCCCCAGCAGGAAGGCAGGACACAAGGCCACAAACTAGACTGCAGATGCCTCAGGTGGCCACCGTGGCTGCTGTAACTGAGGGCTCACGACCCTCCCTGCTCCAGTGTGGGCACAGAGGACAGTGGGTGCTTTGGGAGCCAGGATGGGGGGAGACTCAAAATATTAAAGAACAATTCTTTGCCACACTAGTGGAGCTAGAGTCCAGTGTCTCTGAATAACCCCCATGGCCCCTTCTCCACGATTTCTCCAGTTTGAGCTGTTCATTCAGATCATGGCACAGGTCAGGGCAGCAGGTTCCATCCGTGTGCCCCTCTGGGGAAGGCCGGGGGTGTTCCACACAGCCCCGTCTTGCCTCAGGTGGAAAAAGATGGAGGCCGTGGGAGTGAAGTAGGGAAGCCCAGCTTTGCTGTGTGACCCTGTGCGGAACCACTGCCCTCTCTGGGCTTCAGTCAGGGGAGGGCTTGTGATCTCCAAGGGACCATCCAGGGTAGGGGTTTAAAGAGCAAGTCTGGACCTCACCTCCCTCCTTCCAGTGTTCCCATTGTGTGGGGAGCCCATGGGCACTGCCCTTGATCAGGAGTTCCACCTCACAGTCCATGCTGTCGTGGGGCTGTGGACACCAAGGCAGACCCAGTTGCCTCAACCAAGAAGCCGGGGAAGCATCATGGGAGAAGCGGCTTGCGGCTGGGTCTTAAAGGGTGCACAAGGCTCGCCGGGCCACCCAGGGAAGGCTTTCCACAGCCGGGCAGAGTGCAGACACATGGGAAAGAGGGGTGTGTTCACAGGGCAGGTTGGTGCAGCTAGAAGGGAGGACGTGTGGGCGGCACAGGCAGCCTTGACGGTCTTCCACTCACTCCTCCGCCTTGAGGCACGAGGCGGCTTTCCTAGTGGGCACAGTCTGTGCCTGCAAGGTGGCCCTTGCCACGCAGACGGGGGTTCTTGGAAAGAGGGTGTTGAGCTGAGGAGACACTGGGCAGGAGATAATCAATGACAGGGGCAACAGGGCCCTAGGAATTTTTGGCCAGGATGGGGGGCTCCTGGCATGCAGCCCTGCAAGGCAAGACCCTGGATGGAGTTAAGGGCAGCCTTGCCCAGAAGGTCAGGCAGGCCTGGGGACCAGGACAATCTGGAGGTCCTCTCTGTGAGCGAGGGCTCAGGGCCACTCTGCCTGTTCCTGCTGCAGGAGGTGATGAAGGTGTCGGATGGCTGCCTCCTGGGGGACCCTGGGCACACGCCACTCAGCAAGAAACAGGGTGTCAAGTGGCAGAGGCCGCGGCTCACCCGCCAGGCCCTAATGCAGTGCTGCCTGGTCAAGTGGATCCTGTCCAGTGCTGCCCCGCAGGGCTCAGGTAGGGGCTGGGGCTCGGGGCTCGGGGCTTGGGGCGGGGGGTGGGGGGTGGGGATCTGTTCTGAGCGCTGCCCAATGTGGGGGCTCAGAGAACACCCAGGGACCCCAGCCCAGGCCTCACCACCTTTGCCTCTGATGGGAGATATGTTTCCATCCATTCACACCCGTCCTCATTTATCCTAACTGGGTCCTGAGCTCAAGGCAGCGCCCACAGAGGGCGGGGTCAGGGGTCGGGGACCATGCTGGTGGTTTACGTGGACGCTGTGGGGCAGGAGAGCCCACTACAGAGCCTGACAGGCTGGTCTCGCAGTGCCCACCTCACCTGCTGGGTAACCTGAGGCTGGAACTCACCGTTTCTGAGGCCCCTGTAAAGGGGCCGGTACCCGCTGCAGGGCCCATGTGAGGAGGGTGACAGTGTGTGCAGGGGCCTCAGCCTGCATTCTGGGTGTTTGTGAGACACATATCCCACCTTCGGCTCAGGCTAGGTTCCTAGAAGGCAGGACCTTTCACATTCAGCTCCCACCCAGCCATCAGAATGTGTCAGCTGAACAGCTTGTCACTTGTCACGGCAGCTGTGGGGACCAGAGAAAGGGGGCAAGCCCAGGATGTTATCAATGGCTCTGGCCCAGCCCCTGACAGACACATTTCCCAGGCAGCATGTCAGACGCCCAGAGGGTTCATGAACACAGGAAACCCTGCATGAGGCAGGCTGTTATGTTTTACTAAAGAGTCGATGCAAGGTCTCATGACTCAGCAGGTCACACGAAGTCAGGGCCCCGGTGGGCTCTCGCCTGGGGCCTCTGGCATGTGCTCTGGGCAGGGCGTGCACCCTGACATGTGTCTCCCAGGACCTTTCTCCTGGGGGCACTGAGGAGTCTCTGGGGCCTGTGCAGGGAGCAGCCACCCTCACAGACTGAGTAGCTGAGACCCCTCCACCCAACATGTCCTGTGCCTGTCTCTCAAGGGTGGCACGGCCGGTCACACAGAGCTCTGTGTGCCCACGTGAAATGCTAAACTGCTCAGATGAGGTGCCCCTGCTGCACCAGGAGCTTCCATGAGCTCTGTGCCCAGGGAACAATGGGTGCCATTCAGCGCAGCTGTTGTGCCCAGCTCTGTGGCCCGGGCAGCAAGCACCTGTGGGAAGCGGCAGGTGGCCGAGACACTATGCCCTTGTTGTTGGGTTTTTCCATTCATAGAAGCGGGACAGAGAGGAAGATTTCTGGACTGGCTGGAGCTGGAGCCAAGGCCCAGGCCCAGGCCCAGGAAACTGCTCGGTGTCCCCGAGCTCAAGCCGCTTTGGCCAAGAGTGGGTGGGACCAGCTGCCCTGATACACTGGTGTGACTCCCGGGCTGTGAAGGCCCAAACATGGAGTTGGGAGCTGGTCCGAGGAGTGGCGGCTTCGAGGATGGTTGTGTCCAGGAAAAGGGGAGCACGGTGCAGGGGGCATGTCCCTAGCACACCCAGGAGTGCCCATTCTTGGAGTGTCCCTCCTTAACACTGGGGACCATCCTCAGTGCCCGAGGCGCCTCCGCCCGGGGGAAGCAGTCTTCCTTGGGATGTAAAGCCTGTAATCTGGAGCCCACTGCCACCACCACTTCCCTTGGTCCCTGGACCTGCTGTTGTGGCTGCAGGAGGAGCAGCCTCAGCGTCCCACAGGACAGCACCTGAGTCTCGCAGCTGGTGCTGCCCTCAGCCCGCAAGGGGCTCTCGCCCTCTGTAAGGCCAGCAGCTGCTGGACACCAGGACACAAGAGGCCAGGGGGTCTTGTAAGCACTGGCCTTTGGCCACACTTTCTTGTAAAATGAGTCCCCTGGTGAGTGACAATGATGTGTGGACACTGTGATAAATGGTGGCATTAGCAGAAGCGGGGCAGGAAGCAAGGAAGGTCCACACACACAGTGTCAAATCCAGAGGGCAAAAGTTCCCTCCCTGCCAGGAGGGAAGGGATACAGTGTGGCTGACCTGCCACCTGCTGGCTGGCTGGGCACTGAACAGCGGCTGCAGCCCGGCCAGCCAGAGACAGGAGGTTCTTTTATGGAGCCTTAGTCCACAGAACGTCCAGTATGGGGTGACAGACCTGTGTGCACAGGTGACTGACGCGTGTGCACACACTGACGTGTGCGCACAGGCTGACTGACGCATGAGCACAGGCTGACACGTGTGCACAGGCTGACTGACACGTGCGCACAGGCAGGCTGACACGTGTGCACAGGCTGACTGACGCGTGCGCACAGGCTGACTGATGCATGAGCACAAGCTGACACGTGCGCACAGGTAACTGACACGTGCGCACAGGCCTCCCTGCCTTTTGGAGAGCGTCCGGAAGGCTCTGGCGTTCTCACACATCCCGGTCCAGTTTTGTTCCCTCCGCCGCCCTGAACCCTGACCAAATGGTTGGCAATGGTCCAATGGAAAGCTATACCCGAGCCTGTCCCTCCTGCCAGGCTATGTGGGCAAGCAGCCATAATCATTGTGCCCACCAGAATGACATATCCTCTCCAGTCCTTCCACCTGACACCATGTCAACCTAGAGGTGGTGCCAACATTCCTTGTAGCTTTGTCTGTAAATTGCATGGGAATGCTTTTCCTCCTCAAACGACTCATGAACTCCCCAGGGGTGCACAGGTGTGGGCTGAGGGGAAGGTGGCAATGGGGCTGTTACGGTACCATGTTGGGGGGGGGGCTGAGCCCGTCTACACGCCTGAGCCGTTTAGATGCCTCATCCCCTGCCCCCACCCACATGGAGCACCTGTGCATGAAGGTGGTGTGCTGCACACGCTCCTTTAGAGCTGGGGGAGAGGTCAGTATGAGTTTCGGGGCCACCTGGTGCCCCACAGCCAGGCAGTCCATCTCCATGAGGGCCCAATAGGGCGATCTCTGCCAAAGAAGGCCCCGCTTTGCTCAAAACCAGAGGAGACCAGGGGACTGCCATGGGCCCTGCAGGGTATCCTAACTCACCTTGGGCACATGGTGTGCCATTGAATGTGCTTGGTCACCAGGCCCCAGGGGCAGAGCTGCTTGTTAGTGGCCTCACCTACTTCACAGCCTTTGCTGGAGCTCCGGAAACAGCCTGGAGCAGCTGCTTATCTGTGGTGCGTGGGAAAAGCCATCAAATGCTGTACTGCCTTGCACATAACAGAAACCCCAAACAAGAGGGGTGTACATCTCCTAAATGAGGAATCTGGGCTAGGCAGTGGCTGGCACCAGTTTAACTGCCTGGGATGTCAGAGTTAGGATCTTTCTTTGGAGTTTTTTGCCCTTTCCCTCATAGTTGCAAGGTGGTTGCTTTGGCTCCAGCCATCATGGCTTTGTTTCAGGCAAGAGGAAGGAGAAATCAGGTGAAAGGAGAAAGTGGTGGGGCCTACATCAGGAAAGCAACTCTCTTACAGAAATCTCTGGAAGATTTGTGCCTACATTTCATAGTCCAGAACTGAGCCACCTGACTGCAAGGAAGGTGAGGGAATGGCAGTTTTTTAAGCTGGGCATGTTTCTGCCTCCAACAAAATCTGTATTCTGTGGATAAAAAAAAAAAAAAAAAAAAGTAGAGAATGAATATGGACTGAAGTGGCATTTTGTGTCACATGTGCCTCACAGCATTTTGATGACTGAAATGTACTGGTGCCCAGAAGGACCTTGGCAAACTGCCTGCAATAGTAGGTGCTTAATAAATGTGGTGGGGGGGGCGGGGGGGGGGCGGGTCAGCACCTCCCACTCCAGTCACACACTTGGTTTTCCCTTATCCTCCTCATCACAGGGACCCCTTGTTGTCCCTTGTGCTCCACGAGCAGGGCTGGGTGATGGGGTCAGTGAGAAAGGCCAGGGCCCTACTTGTCCCCCAGCCCTACCCAGGATCCCTGGCCCCTGAGCCTCCTTGGCCAGGGCTGGGCAGGCGCAGGGCTGCTCCAGTTCTGGTTGCAGGGGAGCCCTGGGGCCTGGATGAGGCCCATTTGCAGTACAGTCACACCCTCAGCTGCAGATTACACAGGTGGCACCTCCTCCTTGGTGTTGGGAGCTCAGGTCGTGAGGCCCACCTCCTTCCAGCCCGGGAAGTGGTGGGGGACTTTCTGCCTCCATAAGAGTGAGCGTCAGGCCCCAGGAGCCCGAGCCAGGCACTGGGTGAAGGGGCTTGGCCAGCCCTGGGCTGGAGCAGGGGTGGCTCCAGGAGCCGACCCCTGGTAGTGAGGCTGAGAAAGGCCCAGAGAGCAGGAGGTGGGGACAGAGAACAGAGCAAGAGAGGCCAGGTCACAGCTGCTGACACACCAGGGGACAGGCTGAAACCCACAGGAGACACGCTGAGACTGACAGACAGACTGACCAGAGTTCTAGAAGAAAGGCTCTGAGTGTCCAGTTGGGGACAGGCAGGCAGAGGAGGGGCAGAGCAGGCCGGGGTGGCACAGTGAGAACAGGGGAATGGGTCCCTGGGACTGAGCCAGGCCCAGGGATGGCGGGGCACAGCGAGGCCCCTGGCCCGGCCAGGGGGCTGCTCCCAGGCCACATGGCTTCAGGAAGCTCCTGGGTGACGTCATTGACTGCCTCTTCCGCTTCATCTCTGGGAACCTGGCTCAAGGTGAGGCCTGCTCGGCAGGGCCAGGGATGAGGGTACAGGCAGCGGCAGGCAGGGTCTCCGAGTGGCTCCTGCCTGGAACAGGACAGGATGACTGGGACGTAGTGGCCATGACTGTCAGTCCTGCCCCGTGACCTGCGAGCGCTGGGTGCCACGCCAGGGCTCCCCCGTTCAGGGCCCTGGGGAGGGAGAGGAGGTGAGGAGGGGGCTCATTCTCCAGGGTCACAGACTCAGGCCCAGCGCAGGTTGGCAGGCAGCGGGTGGCTCCATGGGCACACTGACCCCTGTCCCATTCCTCTTCATGTCTCCCTTCTTCCCTGGGGGCCCCTCTCCCCCTCCATCAGAGATACCTGCGATTTCTGCAGCGAGGATCAAAGGAGATGAACAAGTGTGTAGAAAGACCTGTGTAGAAATTGCTCAGTCTGTGGGAGCCATCTTTTAAAATCTGTGAAAACCAGCCCACCTAGGATTTCAGGCCGGGGTAACGGGGCTCCCCAGAGCCTGTGCTGTCAGCCTCAGGCCTGAAGGAGCCCCATGCTGCAGTGGCTCCTCAGCAGCCCAGAGCCCCCCTTCCACTCAGCCTCCTCTGCTGCTCACCTGGGCAGGGGGGAGGGGCTGAGCAGGACCAGGACAGAGGCCACAGGCCCAGGAGGCAGGCACAATGGAGGGGCCCCCTGTTTCCATGGCAGGGTACAGGGCAGCAGCAGAAGCATTAAACCCGGACAGGGAGAGACCCTGGCAGTTCCGGGCCCTTCTGTTCTATTATCAGAGGGGATGCAAAGGGAAGGAGGCTGAAGCAATCATGTGATTCCCTAAGGCTATCAAATGAAAGCCCAGCGCAGGAAGATGAGTCAGTGTAAAGGTGACGCTGGCTTTTCAGCCAGAGCTAAAAGCCGGGTATGCCACCCGGTGTAGACGCTGAGGGTCGATATGCCGGTGCGGAGCAGGGCTGGGCTGGGAATGCTTTTGTCCCCTCGCCAGCAGTGGGGCCTTGGCCCCTGTCTTATTTCAACACTGACTTGTCAGGTGAATGAATAACATTTTAAGAAGAATATAAGTGAGTATATGATCAGTTGTCTTAAAATTGGTGGACTAATAATGGTTTAAAATACTCAGAAGCAGTAACAACACTAGACATAAGAAGACAGGGTTCTGATGGAATGAAGGTCGGCTGAGGGAGATCAGTTGGGGGCATGAGTCTGAGGCAGGGGTGCAACCTCAGGGCTGCTGGGGGGTCTCAGGCTGCAGGGAAGGGGGCCCAGGGCCACCTGTGGGGCAGGGACATCGAGCTTCGTGGAGCCCCAGTAACTGGGAGCCTTTACTTCTGCTGTTTCATGCACCTTTCCCAGACCTCTTTCCCTACACAATATGCCTGCAGGTTCGGGGTGCTTCCTCTCGCCCCCTCTGTGAGCCTCTCTGTGTCAGCCTGTCTTGAATGGGAGGGAGGGTACTGCAGGTCCCTGTCACCTGCCTCCCTGGGCCTCAGCTCCCTCACCCGACCAAAAAAAACCACCCATGCAGGCTTGCTGGTCCACCTCTGATCTCCTTCCAGCTCTGGGGGATGCTGGCTCTGGGAACTTCCCAGAGCAGGGATCTGGGGGACCAAGAGCCAGCTGGATGTGAACCCCGAGATGGGCTGAGAACCATGAGGGCGGCTGCTGAAAACACAAACGCCATAGGAAGCGTGACCCTGTGACACGTGTGACCCTTTCAGCCCGTGGCGTGGAACTGCTGCTCTAGTCCAGCACACGATGTTCGTGAGATCCTGTGGTCACCTCTCATGTCAGCGAGTACTCAAGGGCTCCTTTCCGGCCCAACATCGGTGGTCCAGACCCTCACTCACTTGGGGTCCCCCTCCCCATGACTGTCCCAGGCCTACAACTGGAAAAGGGAGGGAGAGTGTGGGCAGGGTCCTGGTGTCTCCACTCCTGCTTTGCTAAGCTCCCCATTCGGTTTTGGGGACAGGCCAGTGTCACCTCCCATCAGTGCACACGGTGCCTCTTGGCCTCATCCCCCTTGTCTCTTCTGGAGGAGGATGAAACTTTAAGGATGGGTTCCCCAGCTTTCTTCCACAGAGGCCAAGAGGGCTCTGCAGAGAGGCAGCCTCTACCCCCATCACCATCGCTAAGGTGTCAGGTCCCTCCCCTCACCCTGACAGCCTCTGGACCATGTGGCCATCAGCCATCATCACCCTGACCTCCTCCAGCCATGGGTCAGACCCACCTGGTTCTGCATCCCCCAACTCCGGGGACACGGGCCCTGATTCCCACGGGCTTCCCAGAGCCCCTCACCTGGACAGAGGACAGACATCCTCTGGGTGAGGGAGGAGGGGAAACTTCCCAGAACACCAACCCACCCTTCCAAAGACATGCCCTTCCTCCACCTCACCAGCCTTCCTCTTCCCAGCCAGGTGAGGAGGGGTGCATCACAGCTGGTTTCCCAGTCCCTTGGTGCCACCACTGGGACCCCTGCCCAAACATAACAGAAAGACTCACATTTAACATGTGGATGACACAGTCCACATCCAGATAAGGGAGAGCCTGTCTTCTGGACCACTCACCCCACCCTGCAGCAGGTGCCCAGGGACAAGGAAGGTGTGGGGCAAAGGCAGGGAGGGGCCAGGAGCCAGGAGAGAGGACTTGGGCTTCAGACTGAGATGGCAGAAACCCACAGTTACAGAAAAAGTTGGGCACAGCTGGCTTGAATTATCAAAGCGTCATTCTCAATATGTTAAAAATACCACCATCCTACAAATAGACGTGAGTGTGCGTGTCAAGGTTCTACTGAAGTCCTTAGTGAGAGAACCAGCAGAATGACAAAGCTGATTCAAAAGAGAAAAACACACAGGGAGTTTTAGAGAGGCTGGACATAAAAGTAACACCAAGATCTGAGTGCTCAGTTAGATGCGAAACTAGAAAGATGCAGGGCACAGGGGCCACCCGGCAGAAGAGCAGATCATCGCATCTTATCAACTTCACAGGCTCATAAAACGTCTGCGCCTCATCAATGGCCCTGCTCCCCTAGACAGTCAGATGCCCTGGGCAGGCATTAGTCAACATCCCCACAGGACCCAAAAGATCACACACTGCTCTTTGGGCTTTATTTCCACAATTTAAAAAACAATTTTAGGGGAAGCTGGGATGGCTCAGTGGGTTGAGCACTTGCTTTGCAGTCCTGGAGCCCAAGGATCGAATCCCAGCCCCGACCCAGGCGGACCCATATGCTGAGCTGGGGTGTGCCCCCAGTTCAGTTCTTGTCAGGGCCTGTGCGGGAGGCTCCCAGCCCAGTTCCTGCCCTGCGCAGCCCCACACCCACCTGTGTAGTGAAACTATGTGGAAAACTAATGCTGTCAATTATGGAGACTGCTCTGGGCCCTCCCCCTTCTCTCTGTTTCTCTCTGTCACTCTATCAAAAATCAATAAAAATAAATCTTTAAAAAACAATGTTATAGAATCTCTTCTATGACATTCATAGGTGTTCAAAAGCAAAATGAGGCACATCAAAAATGCCAAGAGTTTATTTGAGCAAACACCATTTGAATCAGGCCAAACTAAAGGTGATTTGGAGGCTCCGGCAACAGGAGCCAGGGGAGAGGTTTTTATAGAGGCGATGCGGAAGCAAAGCACGGAAATTATTTGATTGGTTGTAGCTTGAGCAGTTGTCTTATTTGGCAAAGCCTCGTTGGCCGTTTGTGATTGGCTGATCATGTCTTGTTTTCTTGTATTTGAGTGCATTGACTGGCTTAGGTTTTGGTTTGCTTGCATTAGCTACCACGGCATTAGAGCCACCCCAGATTAATTGCCTCTTTGTTCCAATACTTTCACATAGCTCTGCATGAAGCAAATTGCTTCTAACCTCACTGAGCCCCAGCTTTCTCATCTGGTCATAGGAATAATGAGGTCATTAAGACGGTTGTTGCCAGATGCACATAAAAACCTGCCTTTTACATTGTCCACCTTCCCACCATGCTGGGCTTCTGTATCAGCTTGCTTTATACTGGTGTGTGACTTTAGACAAGTTACTTGGTCTCTCTGAGCCTCGATTTCCTCATCCACTAACTGGGTACAATGGAGGGTGGTTTTAAGGATTCTACCAGATTCCCTAAAAGACTAGGGCAACTCTACCCCTCGTGATGTCAGTGGCAGGACTAGTGGTAATGGGGACTTTCTGTGTGACTTCGAGCTGTGGCTTCCTCCTTTCTGGGCCTTAGTTTCCTTATCTGTAAAAGTAAAGCTGGAAAGGGCAATTTTCAAGGTCAAAGACCAACTCTAAGTCCTGTGAATCCCACCCCACCCACCCACACACACTCCTTTAACCAGGCACAGGGGTCTAGGAGCTTGGGGTGCATTTGTGGCTCCCGGACTCTGGAACAAGGCCTGTCTTTCAAGCCGCTACTGCGTACTCCTGCATCTCCCCGGCTTACCCTTCAGTGCTCTTCCTGCCCTTTCACCCCTCGGAGTGCCTCCCAAATCTCTCCCCAGGGCTTTGCTAACCAACTGAAGTTCATTAAAAGCCAACCACGAGCAGCTGGACACCCTGCCTGAGTTTTAGTGGGGGTTCCCCAGACAGACATCAGGGGCTGCTGCGGTCCCACCCCTCCAATGGCCTCTGCCCCCACAGCCTCCCTCATTGCCTGCCTCAAAATGGCCGGCTCAGAATGGGTGGAGAGGAGAGGATGGGCATGCAGACGGAGGGTCAGCGAGAAGTCTCACTGGGCACTGTCTGGACTGCTGGGTAGGGAGAGCCTCCAGAAGGGTGTTTGGGAACCACCTACCCAGACACGGGGGCCCCTCAGGCCCTACCGCCACCTTCCTGTGCTAGAGGTCTCCCCTAGCAGGGTGTGTGTGTTCCTGATGCTGTGGAGCCCAGTCCCTGACCTCTGGGGTAGAGGGGGATTGGTTTATTTGGGGTGGTGTGATGGGAAAACAGAAATAGCTTCTGGATGCTTTGGATGGGAGAAAATGTCTTGGAGCTACTCAAGGGAAAGGCAGAACCTTGGTGACTGAGCCATTGGGGTTCCTGGGCAGATGTTCACAAGCTGGTGAGCCTGGTGTCCATTGGTCTGGCCACCCAGTCCTGCGACCTCCTGAGCAACGCCCCCGGCCCCGCCTTCTTGCAGAAGGGTCGCTCTTAACAGGCATTTCCCCCATATTTCCACCAGGGGGCAGCAGGGGCCAACACGTCTGCCTCCCTGGGCCATTTTCATTTGAAGTCACAGCTCCACATTTTCTAATAATAACCTTCTCCTCTAGCCCCCACCCCCACCTCGTCACGCATTTGGGGTTCAGGGACATGGACTTCCAGAGTGCATCCTTGTATCCTGGCTCCTGATGCCCTGAGAAGAGCCCAGGACAGGCTGGGACCCTCCCCATAGCAGACCTCCCCTCCTCTCTGGTGCCCCCGTCAGGAGCTCAGTGTGCCCTGGGGTGGCAGTGGCTCCTTCTCAGGTCTCCCCAGAGGCCTCGGGAAGGTGGGGTGAATCCTAGGGTGTGACACAGGAAGGCCTTTCGCTGTCCTCCTCAGGTATGAAGGGGGACAGGCTCTGACAGGGGCCACATCCACAGCCTGGCTTGTGCCTGGCCTTGGGGGTGGCTATAATGACCTAATATAAATGCCCTCTCCCCCACCCCAGCCTCCTCACCCCCACGACAGGCAGACCAGGCTCCTGACCAGCAGTCCAGAGGCTGGCAGGGTCTTGGAGGTGACATGGTGAAACACAGCAGTGGACTGACTGTAACTAAATATACTCCCTTCCAGTGGTTCACATCTTCCTTCTCTTTGAAATAAAGCTGAAGATAAAGAATTAAGTTTTATATTTGTTGGTTTTTAGTGCCTTTGCATTGCAAAATAAAGGCCTCTTCTGAATTTGAGGGGTAATATGAGGGGTCTATGAAAGCCTGCGGACCACAGCCACAGACCCCCGCCTGGTTAAGGCTGGGCTGGAAGGTTGGAAGAGGCAGCGATAGGGTGAGAGGCAGAGGTCAGGGACGGATGAGGAGGGCAGGTGTCCTGGGCTGGGCCCCAAGGAGGAAATTCTCCCCCATGTCCCTGCAAGGCAACTGCAGCCATGCTGGTGGGGTCCACAGGCTTGTCCCTTTCCCCACCCCCTTCTGGTGGCTGAGAGCTGTCCCCCCCCAGAGAAGAACAAACCAAGGATTGGGCCTGAGCAGTGACCAGACTCTGGGGACTGGAGTGGGAAGTGGCTGAGGCCTCACAGGCTCCGGAAGCTCCGGAAGCAAGAGTAGATGGATGAACAGATGAGTGAATGAATGAATGGATGAGGTGGGAGGGGATGAAAGGCAGAGAGGAGCAGGAGAGGAGGGCTCACAGACCCCCCATAAGCATGGGGTCTGCCTGAGAGCAGGGTGATTGCCTGTGGAGGGTCCCCCAGCCAGGCGCGAGGCAGCTGTCGTCTCCTCCCCACAAGAGGAGAGCAAGGATTCTGGGGGTAGGCTGGTGGGGCTGATGGAGAGGGCCCAGAGCCCTGGGGTAGAGGGTTCAGATGTTCCTCCCCCCATCCCCCAGCTCTGCCCCATTGGCCATGGCCCCGCAGGTCCCTCCACCCCTCAGAGCCTTGGGTGCAGCTGTCAGGTGGTAGAAAGCAGCAGAAGGGAGGTGCTCCTCACCCATCACTCCTTGCGCTTTTCCTCATCCCCATTTCACCCTCTGTAGTTGGGCTGTTGGGGGCCAGGCCCGAGCTGGGGTATTTGGGCCCTGCTGGCAGCCTGTGCTGGACAAATCTGGGGCTCCTCGTGCCCTGCACCCTCTGTGGGGATGAGAGCAGAGGCAAGGGCTTGGGTGCAGCTCATCCTTGCCCCCATCTTCCCTGGGCCTGGGATAGTGACAGGCTCCACCCCCTCCCCAGCCTTGTGACCCCCTCTTGAACCTGCTAAGTTCTTGTGGCATAAATGGGAAGGCTGAGGCCTGGAACGAGAACGGGAGCTGGGCAAGGCACAGGTCTGGGAACTGCCAGGATGCTGCTCTTTCCTCCACTCCCCACAGCTGTCTCAGCCTCGGTTTCCAATGGAATGGCTGAGGGCTCCGTTCCAGCACTTGGAGGAGGGTGGTGGGTGCCCAGTGGGCAGTGGAGCTATTTCCAAGCAGGGATCTTCCAAGGAAAGTTGTTGAGGAGAGTCACCGGGGAGGCCAGAAGCCACCACATGCGGACTCGGCTGTCTGTGTGCACGTACATATGTGTGCATGTGTGAGCATGTGTGCATGTGCGTGCATAGACTTGCCATCTGCATGGCCTCTGTGATTGACGTGGCCTTTGAGACTGCCTGTTGGGAGGAAGAGACCAGGTGCTGTTCCTGCAGCAATACTCTCATCCACGATCAGAGGACCCTAAGAGATCTGCTGACTGACCACTGAGGCTGCATGGCCAGTGTGGCCTGAGAGTCAGGATCTCAAGCCGGAGGGGCTACTGAGCCCTGGCAGAGGAGTAAACAAGTTGGGTGGCCTTTTGGCTGTGGCCTTTGCCAACTCTTAGACGTGGCCTCAAGCATGTGGGCTGCTGGCTGGGGGGCCAGGGCAACTCTTAGTGGCCTATGGAAGGAGTAGGGGTATCATGGAGGAGGAGAAGGCAGAGATCGGATGTGGGGTGGGGTCCAAGCGTAACCCAGTGCTTCCTAGAAAGGTTGGGAGGGGCCTGGACTGCAGTGCTGGCTCTGCAACTTCCCAGCTGTGTGACCTTGGACAGGTCATTCCACCTCTCTGAGCCTCACTTCCCTCATCTGTGAAATGAGGAGTGAGAATTGAAGAACTCCCCTCGCTGGACTGCTGCAAAGATTAAATAAGATGCAGAATTCAGCCCAGGAGTGCCCCGCACCCAGGAAGTGCACAGTAAATGCTCTGGCTCCCAGCTGAGCCTCAGAGTGGCACCACATGAGCCATCTCCTACTGACGGGGCTCTTGCTGAGAGCACCTCCCATCTGAGGCTTACACTGGTTCTGATTCTACCTAAGCAAGATCAGAGGTAAGACCAGAGCCCCAGGCATCTGCCCCCAGGTGAACCTCACCATCCTCCGAGGCCCAGACCAACAGAGCTCACATTTGTTGAGTGCACACTGAGGTGGGCGTCACCAGCCCATTTTACAGATGAGTTCTGAGGTCTAGGGAGGTTGGGCAGCTGGCCTGGTCACCAAGCTAGGAGGGCCACACTGTATCTGAGTCCAGAGCCCATAGGTGCCCTCACCACCAGGTGCAGGCCTGGCTACTGGGGACACGGCAGGAGACTGAAGCTTCACCCCTCTGGGCAGCCTGACCCCTGTTAGGAACATGCTGATCCACATGTCCGTATAAGCTGAGTAAATACTTGCGGCCATTATGACAATTGATTGCTTCGATCCTGTGTGTTGCTGGCCTAGCCCTGCTTACTCATGCTTTCTTAATAACAGCCTCTACTCTTGCCTGGCTTTAATAATTCAACTCCTAATTGTCTCCAAAAGCAAACCCCAAAATGCCAGCTCAGAACCTTCCTCTTGTCCTCCCTGCTGGAGGCGGGGGGGCTCACGCCCCTTGCTGTGGAGCCAGGCCCACCTGTGACCAGTTCTGAGAGGGGCTGGGCCAGGGAGGCTCTGGTGTTTCCCAGGCAGTGGCAGGAAGGGGGAGATGCCTGGAGTAATTGAGTTGCAGGGCTGAGGGAAGAAGAGGCAGAGGCAGGGAGGTCTGACCACTGCTCACCAGGGAGCCCAGTAGTGCTGAAGAATAGGGAGGGAGGGGGCATCTTGAAGTGACAGGGAAGGCAATCTTGAATGAGTCCCTAGATAGGCCCTCAGCCAGAAATGGCTCCTGCTCTGGACTAGAACCTACTCAATGCGTATTTATGAGGTCTGACAACTAAGTTCATGAATGAATCTTAGGAAAAGTGCTACATACCCCATTGTTGAATATCACTGTGGTCACCTTCAAAGTACTCCCTTTGGAAAGCTATGCACCCATGCCTCATCCACCCTTCAAAGCAATCTTGGAACTCCTTTTCTGGAATGGCCAGCAGAGCCGTGGTCGTATTATTAACCTTGATGTCCTGAATGTCATCAAAATGTCTTTCAATATTTCCTTTATCTGCAGGTAAAGAAAAAAGTCAGTGGGGGCCAGATCAGGTGAGTAAGGAGGGTGTTCCAATACAATTACTTGTTTACTGGCTAAAAACTCCCTCCCAGACAGTGCTGTGTGAGCTGGTGCATTGTTGTGATGCAAGAGCCATGAGTTTTGGCAAAAAGTTCAGGTAGTTTTTGTCTTTTTCATGCAACCTTTTCAGTACTTCCAAATAGTCAGCTTGATTGCCTATCAAATTCATAATGAACAATCCCTCTGATATCAAAAGAGGTTAGCAACATCACCTGACTCTTGATTTGGACTGATGGAACTTTTTGGTTGAGGAGAATTGGCTGACTTCCATTGTGTACTTTGATGCTTTATTTCAGGGTCATATTGGTAGATACATGTTTCATCACCTATGATAACATAGCCCAAAACATCGTCTTGCCTCTCCAAAAGGTCTTGGCAAACTTCAATTCTCCTTTGCTTTTGTTCATCGGTGAGCTCCTTCAGGACCATTTTTTGCACACACCTTTCTCATGCCCAGATTTTCAGTGAAGATTTACCTAAGTGTTTCTCTATTAATGTTTACTTGGTCAGCTGATGATTCTGACACACAATTCAACACATTTTTGCACTGTTTTTATCAGTTCTGCTCGTTACTGGCCACTCTGGCCTCTCTTCATCAGTGATGTTTTTCTCTCCCCTCAGAAAAACCTTTAATCCATTTGTACACTGCTGTGTTCTTCACGGCATTATCTCATAAATTTGGACTAACATGTCCCTGATTTCACTTCCACTCTTGCCAAGTTTAATAAGAAATGTAATGTTTGTTCATTGCTCTAATTCAAACTCTGACATTCTCGGGACGGCACACAAAAACACACAACAATAATAATGAATGCCACTCAGCAAGACGCCGCTACACATTGACACGAACACAGCTACGAGACACTGATATACCAAGGGTGTGAAACCTCACTGAGTTGTTTGTACAGTGCTGCCAACATAAGCGCATGGTGCCAAGTTTGCAAACTTAATTGTCAGCCCTCAGGCAGTGGTTCATGGGGACAGGGTGTCTGTTGCTGGGCTTCCTGGAGCCCTCTGGGGCCATCTACAAATGAGGGTTGTCTGGGGGACTGCCCAGACCCCGGGCCACCAACAACACCACTCTGAGCTCCACGTCCCTTCTTTCTGAAGACACAGCCAGGGTGAGCAGGGGTGTAGGAGACAGGCGCCTGACCCCCGAAATGGAGCATCTGCCCAGGAAAATCCTCATGGCCACACAGGCCAGGCTGCTGGGGTGGACACTATGGCAGCAAGGAAGGAACCAGTGAGTGATGGTTCTTACTGGGCCAGCGGCCACCACTGCAGAGGGACCAGTGGGCCAGGGCACTGGGGCTGGGGCTCCCCATCCCTGTGAGGTCACCAGTGGAAACTTCTGGGGCCCTTCTGCCCTCCACCCCAGACCCAGCCACAAGTATCCAGTTACATTCACTCAGCAAGTAGTGTAGCATGTCTGCCAGGCCCTGCCCTGGGCCCTGAGGACACAGCAGGGACCTGGACAATCAAAATCCCTAGAGTCTGTAAGCTAGTAAGCTATAAAGAGAGATGGAGAAATAAATCACCCATATGAACAGTAGGCTCTCTTTTACTAGCACCCATGGGTATTGGTAGATGCTAGATAAACGTAGTTTTGGGTTGCTTGAGAGTTAATATTAAAAATAGGCCTAACAACACTATACCCCACACTGTACCACGCCGTACCATAAACTCTATATTGCCTTGAAATTAACATTGAAATACAGTAAGTAAAAGCAAATTAAGACAAACAACTTAATGTAGAGAAACAGCTCTGTGAATACAGTGTGCAATTTTAATTAAATGGCAGTCAATAAACTTTTCAACTTAATGAACTTCACTGACATAAATTTTTACCTTCAAGTAACTTAGGAAAAAATCACACACATACACACTTGAAACTGTTACAGCAGGGGCAGAGAATTTGCTGGGTAGACATCGCATCAGGATCGTCAGGATCTGATGACGTAGCTGGGACAGGATCAGGAGAAGTAGAGGCGGATGGTATTGGATTTACATCAGTAGGTGATGCTGTACTGGCAAACCTGTGTGCAGCTTTCTTGCAAGAGGAATGAATAGCAGCTTGCTTTGAGGCCCTACGCCTCTCACGCAAAGTCAGGTTTTGCATGATGTGCAGCCGTACAACATGCTGAGATTTTATTTTAATTTTTATTTAAAGTATTAGTCCTTGTTTTTTGTTTGTTTGTTTGTTTGTTTGTTTTAGTTTTTGCTGGCTGCTTGAGAGGACCAGTTGCTTGAGTTCTGGTTAATGGAGAGTTTACTGTACTAGAAAGAACTACAGAAATTACACAGGGCGGGGGAAGAGGGCGGGGCTCCCAGGGAAGGGCTTGGAGGGAACATGATATTTGGATAAACACCTGAGAGGGGAAAAGAGCCAAAGGGAATGCTTTCCAGGCAGAGGGACAGCAAAGGCCAAAGCCCAGAGGTGGGTGAGCTGGCATGTTTGAGGGACAGGGAGGTGGCCCGTGTGGTGATGCTCAGAGTGGTCACAGCATGGAGTCAAACCTGCATCAAACCCAAAGGAGCCAAAATAGTCCAGGGCAGATGGAGAAGGGCCTGGGCCACTATGTGGGCCTCAGCTGCTCATGTGAGCCTCAGCTGCTCATGTGAGTGAGGCAGAATGCAGGGGGTTGAGCAGAAGAGTGTCCGGGGCTGCACCTCATGCAGCTGCAGGTGGACAGTAAGCTTCAGGAGCCAGGAAGGTGGCGGGCTATTGCAGTCACAGGATTTAAGAAAATGACAGAAGTGGTCCTGGGCCCAGTCAGGCACACACACAGACGTTTCAAGTCTCTAGCTCCTGTGCCCACACCTTGAGCATGGCCCCCAACGTCTGCAGATTTCTAGTTCATTCTACCCTGAAAAGCACTTTGCCCACATTCCAGAAAATGACCTCCTCCTGTTGTAACCATTGGTTGGGACGCGGGCGACCAGGGTTTCACATGCTTATTGATGCAGAAGCGTGCCCCTGAGCCAGTCAGCCGAGCCACTGAGACCCATCCCAGACCTTTGACAGTGAGTGGCTCCACGTCTGAAGAAGAGGCTGTGGCACACGGGCCTGGTGGCTCCTAGACGCCAAGTTTCAAGCCACATGGAAGAAGCCATTTGGGGAAGAGTGAGGCTGACAAACGGAGTCGAACCATGAGATGCAGGAACAGTTTGAGCTCAGATTTCTGGTCATACCTGTCCCTTCTCTTCCTGCGGTTTTGTTTAAGTGCCAATGGGCAGCTCAGAGCGCAAGGGACATCTCATTCTTCCAAACCCTGGACGGACTGCCAGGAGCCAGGCCTCTGATGGACACGTGACATGCAGCAGTCACTGAAGCAGGGGCCAGATGCAGTGCTGTTTGAAGGATATGCTGGCCTCTGCTTCCGCTCTGAGGCCACCAAAGATGTGTACGAGGACTATTTTGGCTCCTTTGGGTTTGATGCAGGTTTGACTCCTTGTTTCCTCCACTGAAAATCTCAGGTTTGGTCTGTGATTCAGAGAACTGATGAATACATGGGTCAGCTTCGCACAGTAGCCAGTGGGTTGGCTTTGGGGCTTGTGACTCAAGGGGCTGCGCCTCCCCACTTCTCCTGAGCAGCCCGTGCTTGGCAGCGAGCAGCATCCTCACTGTGTGCAGCCGTGAGGCAGACTCCAGGCAGCTTGCTTCTCTTTCTTTTCTGTTTTCTTTTCTAAACGGTTTGATTATGTCTCACATCCACCAGCAATGCATGAGAATATCGGTTTCTCCAGTCCTCTTTAGACCTGGCTCTGATTGCTGTTTTCAGCTTTGAACAATCTGGGTGAAAAATGAGATCTCAATATTATTTTTATTTTCTACTTTCTGACTAGTTAAGATATTAAAGTATAGATATTTACATTTTACTTTGTATTAAGTATCCATTATACTGTCTGTTCCTCTGGCTGTGTTAAGTGGTCTAAGTTCTTGGAGTAAGAGTGTGCAGTGCTGTGAGGATCTGAGGTCTTATCCTACTTGCCATCTAACAGTCTGCTCTAGTTCTGTGGCTGCTGCTCAGGGTCCAGGACACACCTTCACAAGTGTTTACTGCACACCTCCTGGGAGAGGACTGGTTAGCGAGGCTGAGCTCCCACTGGCACTTGGTGTGTGTTAGGAGATGGAGCCAAGGATGCATGCACATCTGCTTCCAGCTCTCCTATGGAGGACAGAAAAGAATGAAGAGAGGCTGCCCTCAGCCAGCCAGAAATGATGTGGAATCCCCAAAAGGCAGAAGGCAGGGGATCACACTGAAGGAGGAAGCTGCAGCTTCCAGATTCAGGGAGGAGGGTCAGGAACAGAGAGCAAGAGGGATGCGGAAGTAGGGTTCCCTGGGAGAGAGGCTGCCCTACAGCCCACCTGTGCATGAAGATGCCCACACTAGATCAGAGCTAATGCAGGCACGAGGCCCTGAGAGGCACGGCAGTGCCCTGGGTGACTGGCTATGCCCAAGAAGCACAGGGCTACTTGTCCCAGAAGGCAAGCCATGAGCATATCCCACACACTGCCCAGCCGACCACCTGCCTCACCTTCTCCATGAGCACAGACCCCCATGCCCATCACATGCAGATGTGGACAGATGTCCGAGAGCCAACCAGCGTTTGGGAAAATACCACCAAAAACAGGCATCAAGCTCAATGAAATGAAGGTGTAGAATCAAACATACGGTGATAGAAAGTGAGCTGATTCTGGGTGGTGAGCACATAATGCGATGTATAGATGATGTAATGTAGAATTGTACACCTGGAAACAATGTAATTGTTATCAATCAATGTCACCTCAATAAATTTAACAAAAAAATAAAAAAAGAAATGAAGGTGTAACAGCAAGTCAACAGTTACTAAAACAAACAAAAGACAAAGTATAGACTAGAACACATACAATTAACATCTTCAGGGATCCAAGAGGACATTATATGCATGCAATGTAGACAAATTCACAGACTGGTTGAACAGCAGCATGATCACCTTAGGAAGCAAATTAATGAGTTTGATTCTATAGCCTAGAGCGGGGGTGGCGAACCTATGGCACATGTGCCCAAAGTGGCACGCGGAGCAATTATTTCGGCATGCGAAGCTGTGAATACCATTTAAAAAATTATTGTTTATGCTCTTATAGACATAAAAATAATCGATACCTCTATCTCACTCAATGGGTTGGCACGCGAGTCGAGCGAATATACTCTTAATTCATAAACTTTGGCACTCAATTGCCAAAAGGTTCGCCACCCCTGGAGTGTTATCAAAATACATAAATGAAATGATAAAAAGGTGAAAATATGAAATAACTAAGAGCATTGGAGGAGAGTTTCAACTGTCATCTATACGGAGTCCCAGAGAGCAAGTATTCAGAGGAGGAAATAGTAAGTAATAGAAAAATTGTAGAAATCAAAGAAGATATAAATAAATGGAAACACATACCATGCTCATGAATAGGAAGAATTAATATAGTTAAAATGGCCATACTACCCAGAGCAAGCTATAGATTCAATGCAATTCCTACCTAAATACCATGGCATTCATCACAGAACTAGAACAAATAATCCTAAAATGTATATGGAACCATAAAAGACCTAGAATAGCCACAGCAACCCTGAAAAGAAGAACAAAGTTGGAGGAATCATGCTACCAGATATCAAATTATACTACAAGGCTACAGTTATCAAAACAGCATGCTATTGGCATAAAAACAGATACATAGATCAATGGAACAGAATAGAGAGCCCAGAAATAAACCCATGCCTATATGGCCAATGAATCTATGACAAAGGAAGCAAGAATCTACAATGGAGTAAAGACAGTCTATTCAACAAATGGTGCTGGAAAAAACTGGACAGATACATGCAAAAAAAAAAAAAGAAAGAAAGAAAAGAAATTGGATCACCTTCTTACACTATATGCAAAAATAAAACTCAGGGAAGCCGGGATGGCTCAGTGGGTTAAGCGCTCACTTTGCAGCCCCGGGGACCGAGGATTGAATCCCAGCCCTGATCCATGCCGACCCATATGCTGAACTGGGGAGTGCCCCCAGTTCAGTTCTCACCGGGTGAGACCCCGGCCCAGTTCCTGACCTGTGCAGCCCCTCGCCCACCTGTGGAATGAAACTATGTGGAAAAACCAATGATGTGCAACTATGGAGACTGTTCTGGGCCCTCCCCCTTCTCTCTGTCTCTGTATCTCTCTCCTGTCAAAAACAATAAAAATAAATCTTTAAAAAAAAATTAAAAAAACAAAAAATAAAACTCAAAACGGATTAAAGACTTAAATATAAGACCTGAAACCATAAAATTCCTAGAAGAAAATATAGAAAGTAACCTCTCAGACATGACCTGTAGCAATACCTTCAATGATATACCTCATCAGGCAAGGGAAGCAAAAGAAAGCATAAACAAATGAGACTACATCAGACTAAAAAAATTTACAACAAAAGAAACCATCAACAAAATGAAAAGACATCCTACAAAACAGGACAAGATATTCACCAATGAGGCATCGTATCCAAAATTTACAATGGAATACTACTCAGCAATAAGAAATGAAATACAGCAATTTGTGACAACATGGACGGAACTTGACATCATCTTATTAAGTGAAATAAGTCAGAATGAAAGAATCAAGAAACATATGACCTCACTTATAGGTGGAATATAAAACTGAAAGGAACAAAGAAACAAAGACTCATGGGCACAGTCAATAGTTTAGTGGTTACTTGAGGGTAAGGGGGGTGGGGAGGTGGGTGGGAGAGATGGGTGGGGGGAGTAGGGAGGGGGAATCAAACATACGGTGATGGAAAGTGAGCTGATTCTGGGTGGTGAGCACATAATACGATGTATAGACAATGTAATGTAGAATTGTACACCTGGAAACAATGTAATTGGTATCAATTAATGTCACCCCAATAAATTTAACAAAAAAAAATTTATAAGAAACTCACACAACTCAACACCAAAAAAACAAGCAATCTAATTAAAAAATGGGCAGATGACCTGAATAGACATTTCTCCAAAGATGACATAGAGATGGCCAATAGACACATGAAAAGATGCTCAACATCACTAATCAACAGAGAAATGCAAATCAAAACCACAATGAGATACTACCTCACTCCTGTCAGAATGGCTATCAATAAATCGACCAACAAGTGTTGGTGAGAATGTGGAGAAAAGGGAACCCTGCCACACTGTTGGTGGGATTGCAAATTGGTCCAGCCACTGTGAAAAACAGTATGGAGGTTCCTCAAAAAACTAAAAATGGGGAAAGCTGGGATGGCTCAGCAGGTTAAGTGCTTGTTTTGAGGCCCCAGGGACCGAGGATCGAATCCCGGTTCCAGCTCATGTGGACCCATATGCTGAACTGGGGTGTGCTTCCCATGCAGGAGGCCCCCAGTTTGGTTCTTGCCCCCAGGTTCAGTCCCTGGCTCAAGGGGGTGTGCATCCCATGTGGGAGGCCCCAAGCCTGTTTCTTGCCCTGCACAGCCCCCTCCCACCTGTGTGGAATGAAACCATGTTGAAAACTGGTGATATACAACTGTGGAGACTGCTCTGCAACCCCTTCTCTCTGTCTCTCTCTGTCTCTGTCAAAATCAATTAAATAAATCTTTTTTAAAAATTAAAGATGGAATTACCTATGATACAGTAATTCTACCCCTTGGTATTTATCCAATGAAATCCAAAACACTAATTTGAAAAAATACCTGCACCCCTATGTTCATCACAGCATTGCTCACAAGAGCCAAGCTATGGAAACAGCCTAAATGCCCATCAATAAACAACTGGACAAAGAAGCTGTGGTACAGTTACACAATGGAGTAATACATGGCCATAAAGAAGAATAAAACTGTACCCTTTACAACAATATGAGTGGAACTAGAAGATACCATGCTGAGCGAAATAAGTCAGGCTAAGAAGAGCAAATACCACATGATCTCACTTATATGTGGAATCTAAAGAACAAAATAAATGAAAAATCAAAATAGAAAAAAAAACTCTCTTGGACACAGACAATAGTGATTACCAGAGGGAAAGGGGGAAGGGAGGATGGAAAAGAGGGAGGGGGATCCAAATATACGGTAATGGACAAAAAAACTGACTCTGGGTTGTAAGTACATAGTGCAACACATGGACGATGTATTCTAGAATTGTACATTTGCAACCTATCTAATTTTACTAACCAATGTCCCCCCAATAAATTTAATTTTAAGCACAGAAAGAAAAATTGTGTCATTTCATTTCACCTTTCCAGCAATACAGTAAAGAAGCCACACTTGGTCCATGAGAAACTCATGGAGAAGCAAATAGGGCTTTTCCAGGGTCCCACAGCCAGGACAGTCTGTTTCTGGTCTACTTGACACTAAGCTGGAGTCACACTAAGACAAGCAGTGTATCTCCTAAAAGCTCACATGACAGAACAGTGTTTGGCCAGGTGTGGGCTGTGGAGTGTTAATATACTTTACGTGGAAAGGGATTCTGTGGTCAGATACCTTTGAGAAGTGATCAGATGAGGTTCTCTCTGCACATTTTAAAGGCAAGTGGTGGGTAAGGGCCAGCTGCCTTGTGACTTGGTCAGATCTGGGTCCTCAACCCTTGTCTGCCTTCAGACCTGGCCTTGGAAGCGCCCAGGCTCCCTCTGGGCCTCGAGCCTGGGGTGGGAGCGCCTCTGCCATGTTTCTCCATCATGACCTTTGCTACTCCCTATCACAGCTGTCTCATTGTCTGTCTCCCTCTCTGGAATGTAAGCTCCTGAAGGCCAGTGTAAAGTCTCTCATATTCAGTGCTGTGTCTTCCAGGCACATAGCAAACACAGTAGGATATGTGCTGACCGAGTAAATGCACAAATGAATCTATGCATTTACTATTAATAACTCTGAATTGTCTCTCCGGATTGAAGGAAGATTCAAAAACCATGCTTCCTCCTCTGGGTCTGACCCCTCTCCATCCCCGTGATGGCCTCACCAACACCGGCCCTGGGCCCCTCTAGCACTCTGAGAAGGAGGGTGCTGGGTGAAGCCAAGGAGCTTCTCAGAACACATGTTGGGGTTAGAGTCCCAGCGTTTCTGGAAAGAAGTAGATGGGGCAAGTCCTGTCATCCCTGTTTTTTGTGTTTGTGAATGGGTATGTTACTAGGATGAAATGATATTATGCATATGAGAGCCTAAGTGACTGGCACTTTGTAAGCATTCAATAAATGAAGCTGCTACTTGTTGCTGTTATCCAGTTCTCTTGCTTTACTGAGCTTAGGGAGAAGTATAGATGAACTGGGACCCCCCCCTTCCCCCTCCCCCCCAGCCTATGGGAGGCAAAGGTGGGACTCAGATCTAGGACCTCCATCTCCCAGGTCAGGACTCTGCATCTCCCCATTTTCCATCTAGATCCCAAGGCTTTGATTCCCAAGTCACTCACCTGCATCCAGCTGACACAGGGCATCTGAAATAAACAGGCCTCCCTGAGCTGCCAGAGGCCACCACAGAGGCTCAGATACTGGCACCAAATGTCCCAGATGGAAATTCCCCAAGATACCCTGGGGCCTTCGGCTCAAGTTCAAACAAAAAATGCTTCTGTCCAGACAACTTCACAGATCAGCAGCAATGATGGGACTTGAGAGCACTTAGCATCAGTGTCATAAAACATGAGGATTGATGGCCGTTCGTGACTGGGGTGACTGCCAGGGGAACCAGCAGACTCTGAGTTACCAGCAGTGCTTCCTGCATATCTCAGTGCACAGGGCCCCAGCCTTGATTTACTTGGAGTTGAAATAGCGTGACACCAATTAGCATGCGCTTGGAGCTCCCTGGTGTACAGAGCACTTTGATGTGCATAGGTGACAGCAGCACGAGGGGCAGGCCAGGGATGAAGAAATGTTTCCCCCACTTCTGAGATGAGGAAAAACTGAGGTGAAGGAGGTGAGAATGTAACTATGTCATACAGCCTTGCATCTCCTAACTCTCGTTACCCAGTCCTCTTGCCAACATAGAGAGGTGGGAAAGCCAAGTTCAGCCCAGAAACATAAATTGACCCAAAGAAACTCACAAACCAACATGGTGGACATTGTGCAAAAGGTTCAGAAATGAAGTTGCTGACAAGAGCCATATAGATGGTCTTAATCGGTCCTATTACTCTGGGGCTGACTGATTCCCCTGGATTGGAGCTGGGTGAGGGGAAGAAGAGACGTAAGAAACAATGAGAAGTCCTCAGCATGAGAGAGGGATTGGGAATCTGCCACCACAGGGGACCAGGAAGTAGGGTGAGGGGCTCTGAGGACAAGGGGCCTTCAAATGTCCCTCATTGCATCTCCTGTTCAATATTACCAGACTCTTGTAGAGCCCTGGGACAATAAATGAGGGTTTGGATATACCCTGTATGGGGACAGAGGCATAAAAAGAGACCCTCAACTCCTGACCTAGGGGGAATCAATCCAAAGAGTGTTCCAGTAAGTAGGCAGTGAGGGATCCACCACCACAGTGACACCTGGAGATGTGTCCACATGACCAAGTAGCTCAGTCCTCTCATAGTTTCCAAGTCTTTCCAGACCATGAGGACCAGAACTCCGTAATTAAGGAGCATGAAATGATTTACCTTCCAGAGACCACTGACTCTGATTCTGGCCCATGATGCCTATGAGGGTCAAAGACTTATTTCCAGAAGCTGGTTCTGACATGGACGACTTCATCTCTTTAGTACTTCTTGAGGAATGTGTTTACTGATGAGATGTTTTCTTAGTTTTTGTTTAACTGACCTTTCATTTTTGAAAGACATTTTTGCTGGGTATAGAATTATAGGTTGGCCAGTTATTTCTCTTAGAGCATTTTGAAAAAATGTTATTCCATTGCAGTCTGGCTTCTATGGCTTTTATCACAAAGTTTACCATCATTTGTGTTGTTATTCCCCTGAATACAATGTGTCCTTTTCCTCTGGGTGCTTTTAAGGTTTTCTCTTTGCCTCTAGTTTCCTTCCAGCAGTTTGATCATGATGTGCCCAGCTATGGTTTTCTTTGTATTTATCCTGCCTGTGATTTGTTGAGTTTTTTGAATCTGTGGTTTGATATCTTCCATCAGTTTTGGAAATTTTTTCTGCCACTATTTCTTTAAATTCAAATCCTGCCCCTTTCTATCTTTTACTCTTCTGGGACTCCAATTACACATTTGTTAGACTTTTTTACATCATCTCACATCTTCCCTATATTCTTTCCTGGTTTTTTTTTTTTCTTCCGTTCACATTTAGTACAATTATTGATATGACTGGATTTATGTCTGCTAATTTGCTACTGGTTTTCTATTTATATCCTTTTAGTTTTTGTTCTCTACTCCTTTACTGCCTTCTTTTGTGTTGAATTAAAATGTTAGTGCCCATTTTAATTCCTCTGTTGATTTTTAAAACTATTATTTTGAGATACTTGATTAGTGAGTTCCTTAGGGATTATAATAGGCATTTTAATTTATCACAGTTTACTTGAGAATAATATTAATTTAATTTCAGTAAAATATAAAAACTTTCTTCCAATAATTCTTCTCTCTCTCCTCCTGTGTGCTAGTATTGACATATATGATGGCTGTCCAGAAAGTATCCAGCCATGTAACCATTCTTGTTATACTGACAATGGCTGGATTTTTTTCTGTATAGCCCTCATATATTACATCTATATATAAGCCAAAAAATAGTGTTGTAATTATTGCTATATGCAAATGTAGGTCTTTTAAAGAAGAGAAAAAAATTAGAGAAAGTACAATTAAAATCTTTTAAATTTATCTACCTAATTGTAATTTCTGGTATCCTACACTTTTTTACTGTAGATTTGAGTTATTTCTTTCAATCTGAAGATCTTTCTTTAATATTTCTTATAAAGCACATCTGTCAGGATGAATTATCTCAGTTTTTATCCTGGAATATCTTTATTTTACCTTCATTTTTGAAGGATAGTTTATTCTGGACAAATAATTCTTGGCTGATAAGTGTTGTTTTCCTTTTTTCATTTAGCACTTTGAATGTATTATTTCACTGTTTTCCTGCCTTCATCATTTCTGATGAGAAATCAGCTATTAAGCATATTGTTCTCTGTATGTGATGTGTCATCTTTTTTTTGCTGCTTTTAAATTTTTCTCTTTGACTTTGTACTTCAATTGTTTGACTGTGATGTGTATAGGTGTGGATATCTTTGTGTTTATCATATTTTGGGTTATTTGAGCTTCTTGAATCTGTAGGATTATGTTTTTCATCAAATTTAGGGAGTTTGAGACCATTATTACTTCAAATATTTTCTCTACTCCTTTATCTCTCTCCTATTTTTCTGGAACTCTCATCACATATAGATGAGTGTATATGGTAGGAAATTCACTCACTGTCTTAAGGCCTGCACCCCCAAAACAGCACTCATTTCCACTGGCAAGAACAAGGCCACACCTTGCTGCAAGGTAGTGTGAGAGATGCCACATGTCTGGTTAAGACATTTTTTGTTTGTTTGTTTTTTTACTGTGGAAGAAAGGAGAACGAGTTTTTTGATGAAAAGCTAGCATCTCCACTATAATGGTGGTCTCTTGCCAGCAACTGATTTGGACATGTCATGTGAAACAGTCCCAGCCAAGGAAACGTGAGAGATTTTTCATGAGAAGCTTAAATGGGAAAGTCTTCCTCATTATAAGAAAGAGATATAGGAAGAGATGACCCCTTTTTATTTCCTAGGACATTGTCACGTTGGGAGGCGATGTCTGGAACTAGGCATCTATCGTATGATCATGAGAGGAACAGGCTGTGGATAAGGTTGATGCTCTGAGACTGGTGTGTAGGTAGATACAAGAACCTAGGTCCTTAATGATACTGCTGAGTCTGAGTTGACTGCCCCTGGAGCCACTCTCCTGCTAGACCTCCTATGTGTGACATAGTCCATTTCCTGAAGAAGTATGGTTGAAGCTAAAGGGATGGAGGTTTTCTATTACTTGTAGCCATACATCTCTGACATTTCACTTAAAATTGGACCAGAGCAGAGAATGTGTGGATGGGTTCTGTGTGGCCCCCAGGGGCCTGTTGAATTGAAGGTTATACCATGAGATAAAGAAAACAGGACTCCCTTGGTGTCACTCCCTAGGTGGTGCTGGTTCTGAGGAACTGGGCTCCTCTAGGAACAAAGTCCCTCATGCATATCTTGGGATGCTTTCTTGCATCAGCTTGTCATATTCCCATAGCTCACTGTACACTAGGTAGGTAAATGTCACCAAGTGACACCATTTTACAAGAAGGTTCAGAGAAGTGGTGTGCCTTGGCCCACTCTGCCAATAGGTTAGGGTTGGAACTAAGGACTCTGTCCTGGTTCTCCTGGACTCCCAGTCCAGTGCTCTTGCTAGTGACACCAGGACAGCCCCTGCTGAAATAATTGGGGGAAGGCGTCACTTGACATCCTATTAATTATTTCATAAATACTTATACAGGCTAGGGAATACCTGTACCTTCAGAAAGCTTACACTCTAGTAGGAGAACAGAAGTGAATAAATGAACATACAAGTAAATATAGAAGTTCACGTTGTGATGATGGCAAAGAGAAAAAGAAATGGGGGCATTGTAGAGACTAACGAGGGGGAGAAGACACCTCTGCAGAAGTACCATAAGCTGAGACCCAAAGGACAAGCAGGCATTAATAAGCTGGGCTCAGGGAAAAGAGGGAGGGGGAGAAGGAGAGAGAGTATGAAGGCTTAGGGAAGAGTGTGCACAGAGGTCTGGAGGTGGGAGAGTCCTGATCTCACTCAGGAAGCTGCAAGTGTGGCTGAGTTCACATGAGCAAGGGAGAGGAGGAGGGGCCCAAACACATGGGTCTAGAGGGGTGGGTGCTATTGAATTAAAATCATAGGCTCTGGAGCTGGACTTCTTGGATTCAAATCTCGACACCATGGTTTAACAGCTGTGCGCCTTTAAGCAAACAATTAGCCACTCTATGCTTCAATTCCTTCTTCTTATCAAGTCTCTACCTTATCTGGAGCACTGAGGAATGAGGGAGATGAGTCATGTTAAAGTGCCTGGTACAAAGCAAGTGCTTGATAGATGTCAGCTGCTCGTATGGGCCTTGTTAAGGATTGGGGCCTTTGTCCTGTGAGTACTGCAGAATGCATTACTCAGGACCCGCTTGATTGCAAGAGACAGCAACCCAACTCAAACTGGTTTAATCAACAATGGGGGGTGAGGGGTTGCTGGTTCCATAAACTGAAAGATATAGGTTTAGGTCAAGCTTGTTCAACCTGCAGCCTGCAGGTTGCATGTGACCCAGGACGGCTTTGAATACAGCCCAATACAAATCCATAAACTTTCTTAAAACAGTTTGAGATATTTTTTGCAATTTTTTTTTTTTTAGCTCATCAGCTATATCATTAATGTGAGTGTATTTTATGTGTGGCCCAAGACAATTCTTCCAATGTGGCCCAGGAAAGCCAAAAGGTTGGACAACCCTGGTCTAGATGTATCATCAGGCATAGCTGGATCCAGACACATAGTACTCTCTTTCTCTCTGCCCCCACATGGGAGCAGGGTAGCCATTTAGCTGCCCTAGTAAAAGAGAGGGCCTCTCTCCAGCCTACCGTGCGGCCAGTCTCATAGAGGTCTCCCACTGTCCTGGTTCCCAATTGGTTCCCATCCGGTCTCCAGCCCTGAGCCCGTCACCGTGGCTGTGGAGATGATGGGAAAAGAGGAGTTGACATTGAGCAGTCAGTCATATCCCCCAACGTCTGAGGTCATAGCCTGGGGCCCACAGGGCGTTCTAAAAGGAAATTGGGATGCTGCTACCAAATCGAGGAAGGTGTGCTGAGTAGGTGGAGTGTTGAGTCACTCACTGGAGGTTTGACACAGGGAAAGCGCGATGCTACTCTGGAGATGACCACTCTGGCTGCTGAATGGAGACGATGGGAGGACAGTGGAGCTGGAAATCCATGTCAGGAGTCTGGGAGAGAAGGGTGTGACCGGTGGCACGCTGGGCAGGAGTGGGGACAGGTGGGTTCCAGGCCAAGAGCAGGTTGGGCCTGAGCAGCTGAAACTGGGAGCTTCATGAGACTGAGAGGTGAGTTGATTTGGGAGAAAGAGTGAGAGTTCAGCCTTGGAGGCCCTGCATTGCAGTCTTGGGACATCCCTGGGGAGGAGTCCTGGAGGCATTTGGGGGCGGGGGGGGGGCGTGGAAGTCTACTTCTGTGCATTCTTGTCTGATTCTCATGAAATATGAGAAGGATACATTGAATGCCCGCTCTGCCCAGTGGAATGCACTAGGACTAAGGGAGGGGTGTCCCCAGCACTGCCGAGCCAGGAACAGCTTGCTGGGCTCTTCACAGGAAATACGTCTAGCCCAATCCCTCCCTTAAGCATCAAAAGACTTGAAGTCCTTGCACAGCAAGGTGGTCATGACCAGCAGGCTGGGGGGCATGTAAGGAATGTGGGCTGAACTGATGGGGTCCCAGCCCCCAAGAGCTGACAGTGCAGCTGTGATGAGAAATGAGGAGCAGGAGTGACAAGGAGCATGTCTGTGTCTGAACAGATGACGGAAACTCAGTACAGAGTGGCATGGCCAAGCAGCAGAGGCCGAGGGGGCTCAAAGGAGAAGGTTAATCCAGGGCTGGCATAACCTGGGGTGGCTTCCTGGAGGCAGAACTGGAGTGGCATTGTCAATGTGCCAGGCAAAAGGAAGCCCACGACCTCAGACATGGGGTGCAAGCCTAGGTGTAGAGGGCACCCCACCTAGCCCCAAGGCAGCTCTGGGTCTCTAAGAACTTTCTAAATTAGACCAGGGCCTCCCTGGGCCTCCCAGACACTGTGCAGTCTTCAAGTGAGAGCAGGCCCCCAGCCTTCCCCATCATCTGAGGAAGAGCGAGTTGCTCCCTCCACAGGGAGCCTCATCTTTCTCTACCAGTGTGGCAACCATCAGCCCTGTGGAGACTTCTCTGTGTGCCCCTCCTCTCAGCCCACTCCCTCCCCAAGGCAGGAAGCTGGCAGGGAGCACTGTCAACACCCAGCACGCTCCCTGCCACGGGAGGCCCTGGGGAATGTTAGGAAGGGGTGAATGCCTGCCATGACAAATGGCCCCTGGGAGGGGAGCAAGAGGCAGCTAGGGAGGGCCTGGCAGGGCCCTTCATAGGAGTGGGGATCAGGTATGAGGCTTAGGGGCTCCTCTGCCTGCTTCCCTCTCCAGGGCTGGGGAAGAAGCAGGTGTGGCAGGGCCCACAGCCCAGCCTCAGTGGGCCTGGGCTGGGCCCCAGCTAGTGAGCCAGGGGAGTCAGCTTCCCGTCCATTAGGCCTGTGGCCCGGCTGCCGATGCCCAGAGGACGTTCTGCTCTCAGCCCTGCTATCCACTTAGGCATCGTTAATATTTTACGCTGCAGAGCTAAGGGATCAATTTCTCATTTATAGCTCATGTTTATGAGCAGTCATTGAAGCTCTCATGGGGAGGATGTGCAGGAGCACCAGGGGAAACTGAGGCAGGGGAGAAGCAATGGGGAAGCCTCTGGAGGACCCCAAGATGGCTTCCTTAGCTTGCTCGGTTCTCTGTTCCCCCACCTATCTCACATCTGGCACCCTGGACACACCTAACTCTGAGAACACATAGTAAAGGACCGTGTGGGCCACCGCAGGACATGCAGGGGGCTCTTTAACCTCTGACACTTACACGCATCTCAGTAACTTGCCTGGTCCAAACCCGTGATGTCTGCCATCTTAGCACTTCTGCTTAGAACTCTGCCTGTGGTCAGTGGAGATGCACCACATCCCTCTTAAAAGCCATGCATTTACAGTTCTTTAAAAATATCTCCAATAGCTCAGACTTATAACCGGGTGTGTTAAATAGTGAGGTTGAACTGTGCAGGCTCGAAGAAAAGCCTCTTGCAGCTCCATCCCCTACGCTACGGGTTCCATGGAAGCAGTGCCGTGCCCTGGGACAGCATCCACTTTGGAATCCAGCAAGCCTGTCTGCACCTGTGCCTCTTCCGTGAATCGTTTTCTAGGGCCCGCTTTCCTCAACTGTAAAATGCGGGAAGAAATATGCCCACAGGGGGGCGCCCCCAAGAATGACAAGGAAACCCAAAAGCTTGGCGCCTGTCCGCGAACTCCACAATGGCCCCCTGAGCACAGCTGCGGTTTCTCACCCTACCGGGCGCCGACCTCTGCGCTGGGGCGCTGTACCTGCTCAGCATTTGTTGAATGAATGAATGCGTAGCAGAGGCTCCATAATTGGAAGCGGCTATTGTTCAGGCCCAGGTGCAAAGAGAGAGCGCCCCCAGAGGCGTGGAGCGAGGCTGGGTTCCCCCTCCACTAAGGCACCGGGAGGACAGAACTTGGTGTTCCGCCCTCTAAGTCTAGGCGCACTGGCGAGAGCAGAGAGTCGCGTCTAGCCCTCAAGGCCGAGAGTTTGGGGGCTCGGAGAATCCCGGTCTCCTATCTGCCACGCCCTTCCTCTCCCCTTCTTTTCTCCTTCCTTTCTGCGGCTTTCCTTTCCTACCTAGTGCTCCCGGGGCAGGAAGAAGAAGAGCCACAAACTAATTAGCACTCCCGTGACCTGCCCGCGCGCAGAGCTTAGCATCCGCTTAGGTCTTTCCCCCAGAAAGGCAAGCACCAGCCCCTCCTCTGGAGGAGGAGGCTGCAAGACCGTGACTCGCCCAAGGTCACGCCGCTAAAGCAGCATTTGAACTCAACTCCGCGGACTCTCGTGCCAAAGCCCACACGCCCCCCTAAAGCCTCGAGCGCACGTGGGTTCCCAGAACTGGAGAACTTTGAGCTAAATTCAATCTCCGGCCGAGGGTTGGATTATGGGAAACACCCGGGGCTAGAAGGCTCCCGGCTCCTCGGAAGGCCAGGCGAGGGGAGCCCCGACTCCTCGAGGAGCGATGCGACGCTCCCCTCCTGCCCGGCCCCCACCCTGCACCGGCTGCTCGGTGAAACCGCTGACCGCGCGGCCTCCTGGAGGTGGCGGGGTAGCGGTGGCAGTGCGCCAGGCTCTGTCCGAGACTGGCCTGCGGGGCGGGGCCGCCTGCCTCCGCCCTTCCCGGGCCGCTGGGGGCGGGGGCCGCAGGGGACGCCTCCCGGGTGGTCTTTGAGCCTAGGCCAATGAGCGCTCAGGGAGCCGCGATGGAGGCCGGACTGCCTGGAGTGCCTGGGACCCTTGTGCCCCTGCGCCCGCGGGGCTGCAGAGGGGGCGAGAGTGGCGTGGTGCCCGCGCCGGGCATGGAGGCGCTTCTGGCCCGCGCCGCTGCCGCTCCTCGAAGTTTGCCGGCTGACTCGGAAAGTTGCGCTCGGACGCCGCGCCGCGTCTCACCTCCCCGCCGGACCCAACTCACCGCCACTGCCCTGCGCGGCGCCCCGGCCTAGCCGACACCCGCGGCCCCGCCTGCCGGGGGCATGTGAGCCACGGCCTCCCCAGGAGCCGGCGGGCTGCACCCGCCCGGCGCCTCGGAGGCAACGCGCGGGCCGCCATGGGCCTCCAGGGCATGGAGCTGTGCGCCATGGCCGTGGTAGTGCTGCTGTTCATCGCTGTGCTCAAGCAGTTCGGCATCCTGGAGCCCTTGTCTATGGAAGGTAACGCGTGACTCCCGCTGGGGCCGGCGGGAGGGAGGGAGCCGCCTGCGGGCCGGCCGCGGGGTCGGGGCTGGCGAGGAGTGACCCTCTGTCGGGCACGCCTGTCTCTGCCACCCGGATCACCTCTCTGCTCCGGAGCGCTGGGACTGGGACTAGGGGGGACAGAGGGGCCTCGGACTCCTAGAGGGGACAGAGCCGCAGCGCTTGGGGTGGGTGTGAAGGAGATGCCGCGTAGCACTTTGAGCCGCATCCTTGACCGTCCCAGGCCCATCCGTCAGAGCCACTGGCGGCTTGGGCCCCCCGGTGGTGAAAGGTGGCACAGGATGAAGATGGCAGGAAGACCCTCCTGTCAGGACTCTGGAGAATGGGTGATAAAAGGCCTCTGCTAGTGAGAGGGTCGTCCCTTTCGCCCTCATCCCACATCCAGTTACCCTTTTGCAGGCAAGGTTGAGGCTGAGATCAGTAACCAAATCCTCAGCCGCCGCATTTCTGTGCCAATAAAATATTAACTGAGGAGACAGACCTACTCTTAAATCAGCCACATCCCCGGGTCCCCGGGTCCCTTGGAGCTTCTGCCCAGCCCTTGGCACCTCCCTAGATTTCTGGGCAGGTTTGGGGGCACACCCATTCTGAAGGGGACCTTGACTCACCAGAGCTATTACCTGTCCTCCCCCAGTTCCAGAGAGGCAGTTGGACTCCTGAACCTTGGAGTGTGGGGAAGGGGCCCGCCTGACCTGTATCACCTGTGCACCCACTGTCCTCTCAGAGGAAGATGGGCATCCACCTGCTCAGCACTCTGCTGACCTTGCCAGGCTCCAGCTCCTGGGACTGAAACCCAGAGGCCCTGGGAGGGCAGGGAGAAGAACCTGGCTCCTGCTTCTGACCTGCCAGCAGCCTCTTGGGCATGGGATGCACCCTGATCCCTGCAAAGGGCTGTTCAGAGCAGGAAGGGGCACAGGGCCAGGGAGCCAGGCCAGGCCTCCATTCTGCCTTCAGAGCCCAGGGCCAGCTCTTTACCTGAAGTGCATGGCTATGTGCTCCTCAGAAGCCATCCAGCTCCATCACAACTCTTCTGGGTGAGTTCAGGAGCCCCAGAGAGAAGAGTTGCTCAAAGCAATTCTGAGAGGTGCCACCTTGAAATTTAGATTTTACTTGGAGAGGAAAATTGCCCAGCAAGGCCTGCACTTGGCCAGATTCTTACCCTGACAGGAGGAATCTGTGACAGGGAACTCAGTGGAAAATGCAGATGCTTGGGGTGGGTGAGGTGGGAGGCAGAGTATCCCACACTGCTGTGCCCCTGAGGATCCTGCCTCCTGCTGGGCACTAGCCCATCCCCTAGTCCTGATTCTTTCTCCACCTGGAACCTTTTTTTTGGGGGGGGGGGTCTCACCTTCCTTCACCAAGTGGTCCAAGCTAGCTGTGCTCACCAGAGGCTGCTCAGATGGTGGCGCTAAGGATAGCCATGGACGCTGCTCAAGGTGCCACCCAGCATCTTGCTCACAGATCTGGGCCAGTCTGGAGTTGGCCTTCGTGATTCCTAAGAAGAGATTTCTTCACGAAGTGCAGAGTATGCACAAGACTTCAGATGCACCCACCTCAGGCTCAAATGAGTTTCTCTTTTCTGGCATATTTGCCCACTTGTGCCCCTGGCGTCCTGGGGTCTTGATGTGGAAGGAGCACAACCCCTCATAGCCAGCCAGGTCTGAGCTGGGGTCCTGTCACCCACACATACTGGCTGTAAAACTCCTTAGCCTTTCCGAACCTCAGTTTAACCCTCTATAAAGTGGACCCAGTAATAATTCCTGCCCTGTGGGACTTGGAACTAGTCAGTAGGGCTTTCATGGTCCCAGCATTGCTCTTTGTGTGTAAAAAATGCACAAGCTTTTCGATCCATTGTCATCACCAATAATGAGCAATAAAGCAATGAGTCATATTTACCTAATTGATTCACAGCTGAAAACATCCTCTTTCTGTGTCAGGGAGGGGGTTATCAATTCCAGATGTTCCCTGCTGATGGGGCCCATTAAGTGCCTGGAAGGGCCCATTGGCCAGGCAGTGTCTAAGGGACTGTCAGATGGGCTGTAATGAGCCAGGGCCCTTTGGTCCCAGCCTGAATGTGAGCTGTCAGTGAGGGAAAGGAGCTGGTGCTTGGGTCCCTCCTCATGCCTGCACGCATGGAGTGGAACATGTCTCTTGTCCTCTCCGAGCCTCCATAGTTCTCATCTGAAAGAGACCAGAGTTATGAGGCCCCTGGGGATTGTTAGGAACTAATGGATCCTAGTTGTAGGGATGCAGCCTTCTAGACATAGATGCAGAAGTGAAAGTCTTCCTGTCTTTGCCCTGGGTCTCCTGTCAGTTTCTGTCTCTGGTAACTGTCAGGGGGAGTTCCAGCCTGGTGTGGCCACCTTGCTGGTGACTTTGGTGCATCTTAATCTTTTTTTCTATGGAATAATAATGATGATAATAGGCTGTTTACTGATAACCACTTCACAGGGTGCGGGGAACTACGGCACTTTGCAACAGTTAAAAGTAGAACTCAGATCTAAGATACTCCTAGCAGTGGGACACACCAGTAAAAAGTGAGCCGGGCTGGCCAGCCCTGTTCTCAGTGCCAACAACACCAGACCTCTGTGTCTATATCTAAGGCTCAAGGCTTAACTCTGGCTGCTTGTTCTCAGTCCAGGTTTCCAAAGTCCTAGATTAGTAGCTCTTGGCTGAGGGCAGTTTGCCCCTCAGTGGACATTTGGTAATGCCTGGAGACGTGTTGATTGTCTCAACTGGGGAGGGTGCTACCGGCATCCAGTGGGTAGAGGCCAGGGTGCTGCTAAATACCCTGACATGCACAGGATGTCCCCACCACAATTATTAGGCCCAGATATCAGTAATGACCTTGAGAAGCCTTGTTCCAGAAGGAGCCCTGGCCAAGGGCTAGACAGCTGCTTTTCAGCCCCAAGTTGGGCCCTGACATGTTGTCATTCACTTAACTCAGTTCCTTGTCTGTAAGTGAGGGGGCTAGACTAGAGGCACTATTTCCTCATGAGTTTCCCTGGCCCTCTGGCTCCCTGCTCCTCAGGTTGTATTTGGTGGCCCTGTCCTGACATTTTCTATGTCCTTGTCCCCACTCAATGTGGGCTTTCTGAGGGCAGCAGCCCCAGAATGTGCCCAGCACTGCCTAGGAAACTTATATGTCATTGTCAGTACACACTTATTGGGTATCCATTATATGCCAGGCAGTGTGTGATTGCCAGGATCACAAGTAATATGGGGTCTTGGCCCTCCCTTTAGGGCAGCCCTGGGCAGGTGCCTACTTAGGAGAGGGTCCCTCTGCCTGTGGTGGGGGAGGCAGGCTGGGTTGTGAGGCCAGAGTATAGGCTGATGAAGAGAACGGGTGAAGGGGAGAATGGGACGTGCCCAGAAAGGAGACATGCACTGTCTGGCCCACCACCCCTGTTCCTCCTCCAGAAGGTACCCCGAGCCTCTGCAGCTGCCCTCTGTGAGCAGTGCCACAGGCAGCTGGCTTTGCAAGGGTAACTTGGGAACCCTGAGGGGTTACTGGTGGCCACACCAGACTGGAACTCCCTCTGATAGAGTCACGAGAGACAGAGTCTAACGGGCAAAGAGAGGAGGGCTTACCACTCCTGCATCTATTTCTAGAAGGCCCTTACTCCTCCTGCCCTCTCTTGCTGTCCTTCCCCCAGCGCCCTCTCCTACATTTGCTGGGGCTGGTGATGCTCTGAGCATCCTGGGTGCTCGTGTCTGGTGGGGGCTGTGGCTCCTAGTACTCTGCAAGCCTGTCAGGACTCCTGCAGCCCTGGGCAGTTTCTAGATCTGGGGTGCTGATGACAATGACTTTAACCAACATCTAATAAGCATGCTGTGTGTGCCAGGCACTTTGTTCATATCATAATTGTCCTCAACAGGATGCCTGTTTTATAGATGAGAAAACTGAGGCTCCTGGCAAATAAATGACTTGCCCAAGGTCACCCAGCTGGAGAGTGGCAGAGCCAGGACCTTTCTGAACTTGGGCACACCATCCTGGATGTGTTTCTGACTTCACAGGGGCCGTGGACATGGCTGTGAGCATCCCAGCCTCTTACAGCGCAGGTGTCAGGAGCCTAAAGTAGAGGCAGCTGCGTGGGTCCAAATCTAAAGTGGGAAGAGTCTTGGTCACAGTGCTATGAGGACGAAGTGTACGAGTGCGTGCAAAGCTCCGAAAGCAGTGCCGGGCACAGAGAAAGCACTTCATAAGCGTGAGCTCTCATTTCTGCCAGTAGTGACCTGGCCCAAATGACCTCCAGGGTCACACACCACTGACTGTGCACAAAAGTTCATGGGCGAGCAGGATGCACTTGACAGGCCCTTTATCACAGTGGCCATCCTTCATTATGTCCTCCGTAAGGTCTGGGCATCTTGTCCAGACTGGCCCAGGCTACTGCCTGCTGGGCCGGCTCCGGGGAAGGCCTCTGCAGGACAGAGAGGTGGGCTGGAGCCCCAGGTTTTATGTTGCGATAGGCTGGGGGGCTTGTGCAAGGCCCACCCTCCCCAAATCTGGGTCTTGACTGCTGCATATCTAGACACAGTGGTGTCTTCCAAGTGGCTCAGCCAGGAAGGAAAATCACAGAAGTCTGACCTGGCAGCCCAGCTCTCAGACAGGTAGAAGGGCCCTGCTGGATCGCAAAGGGAGTCTTGCCCCACAGGCCCTCCCTGACCCCATGGCAGGACCTAGGGTGTCCTCTGTGGGACCCCAAGGTCTAGGAGTCACCTGACCAGCAGGGACTAAATGAGGGCTGAATCCACCAGCTGGGTTCAACAGGGGCTGGAGCCAGTGAGTACAGACAGCAATTTGGAGGCTTCCTGCAGAGGGGAGCAAGGCTGTGGAGGGTGGCAGGAGGCAGGGGAGCCTGGCAGAGGCATCAAGGGCAGCCCAGGGGCTTCACGGGCTCCTGCATTGATGTAAGCCAAGAGTACCCCTGCACCCAGTGCTGGGGCGCCTTAGCTCAGTGAAGACCTGAAGCCGCCTCTCCCAAGCCCCTGCAGGTGCTCCTGCACAGAGGGTGCGAGGAGCCAGTGACAGGAGCCTAGACTGGCACTCTGACCCCGTTTGTGATCTCTCAGGCTGTTGTGCTACTTTGGGACACCGAACTTTAAAGCAATGTTAAATAGCACACAAATTCTTAAAGCATTTCAAAAGATGAAATACTGCCGTTTGTGACAATATGGATGGACTTTGGGATCATCATGCTAAGTGAAATAAGTCAGACAGAAAAAGCCAAGAATCATATGACTTCACTCATATATGGGATATAAAACTGAAAACAACAAAGCAACAAGACATACAAACAAAGAAACAAAAACTCATGGACACAAACAACAGTTTAGTGGTTACCAGAGGGTAAGGGAGGAGGGAAGGGGGTCAAATATATGGTGATGGAAGGAGAACTGACTCTATATAGGTGATGTATTATAAAAATGAAACCTATATAATTTTACTAACCAATGTCCCCGTCATAAATTTAATAAATAAAAAATAAACGAAAAAGCCTCATATTTTCACACCTCTGATGAAATGCTTGTTTGAGAGAGTCGTGAAATCTTTGCTGCTGACCCCTGGTCATCAATGGATACTTGATGGGGGCGGGGGGGGGGGGAGGGTCCAGGACTAGCCCCTGAAGGGACGAGGAGGGCTGGGTCCAGGGAGAGGTGGGAGACAGGGCAGATGCCTGCGAACTTCACAGTTTGGCTAAGTGAGGCCCCAGTGAGGTGATGAAAGCCATGCAAATGCTATTTAGACCCACTGATTACCAGCTCACCCTGTAATTGCAGAAGGTGGGGGTCAGGCCTGGGGCGCTCCTAACAGATCTGTTCTTCCTGACCAAGACAAACTGTCAATGTCAAAACAGATTCTCATTCATTTAGCTCAGTGAGGGACCACACAGATAGCAAAGCTGTTCAGAGACTGAGGCTGGGATAAAATCATGGTGTTCGATCTGAGCTGGTTAGTGTCCTAAGGGCAATAAGGGTCATATCTTCCACGGACAGAAATCATTTGCATCTCTAGTGGACATGAGTCATACCCAACTCACAATCTTCTAGGTCCAAAAATAGAGTGCCCGGGCTGATAGTAAGTAGGAATCAAGCAAAGTTTCCTGTACAGTCCTCCTGCATGACGTTGAAGAGCCATGCAGTCACCTGGGTGGTTTGACCCATGCAGTGGTGGGTGGCATCAGCAGTCACCTGGTTCCCCAGGTCAGAAATATGGGGCAGGGGAAGCCAGGATGGCTCAGTGGGTTAGGCGCTCACTTTGCAGCCCCGAGGACTGAGGATCGAATCCAGGCCCCGGCCCGTGCGGACCCATATGCTGAACTGGGGAGTGCCCCCAGTTCAGTTCTCACCGGGGCGAGACCCCGGCCCAGTTCCTGCCCTGTGCAGCCCCGCCCACCTGTGGAATGAAACTATGTGAAAAAACCAATGATGTGCAACTATGGAGACTGTTCTGGGCCCTCCCCCTTCTCTCTGTCTCTGACTGTATCT
>PVKE010010174.1:0-43085 GCA_004027555.1 Craseonycteris thonglongyai | reverse complement strand
TGGTAAACACTCTGCTGGGGCCTGGTCCAGGAAGCCCAGAATGAAGGCACTGAGGAGATTCAGCAGAAAACATGGATCTGGGAAAGAAGGATGGCCTTATATTGTACAAGTGACTAGATAAAGAAAAGAATGTGTAAGAAGTGAAAGGGATGTGTGTATTTAAATTAAAACAGAGTTGCTACCCAAAGGAGTTTCAGTTGACTGGTCAAATTACAACTGGAATTGCACCACCTTTGTTAGTATGTCATTAAGAGAAGTTACCTGTGAATGCTTCTCTCCCTGTGATAGTAATTAGTACATTAAAAGCTGTCTGTAGTAAAAAAAGAAAAAGAAAAGCATTAACATGACAGCTGTAGGTTGTTGTTGTTTTTTAATGTTATAAGTAGCCCATTCTGTCAGCTGTCAAATGATTTGTAATGCTTCATGAATCACAGTATCTGAGATAAATTGGTGAGATTACATAGCAATTTATTGTCAGTTTAGACCCCAGTAATGTCCCTTAGTAAGGTCCCTGTAGCCATGTAAATTCGACACTATTTTTAAGAAGGGAGAAGCACTGGTTCAAGAAAAATATAGAAAGTAGTGTCCCGGTGTCCCTATGGATCTAATTCATGATATTACAGCTCAACAGACAGAACTATATACTTGCATCAGAGCCTTTAGTAAATAGAATTCTAAATAACAAAGTATTATTTTTAGTGTCTCCTTTAAGCTCACTGAGTTTGTAGGGTACCACATTGGCTGCTGTATTGGAACAGTCTTTAAAACCTGGCAAAGAACTGCTATGAACCGGCTTCCAAACTTTTCCATGGTCTCTTCCAATTCTCTTCTGCTTTATCTCTCCCCCACTTATCCCCACACACACAACACATTTTAATTCTTACTGACAGTATGTCAATTCCTGCAGTGTTCCTGAATTTTCACAGCTCTGTGAAATAATCAATAATCAGTATGCTCTGCTTAGACCACTTTCTTCACTGCCTTCCCCAGGTTGTTCGTTCTTCAGCTCTCAACTTAAATGTCACTTCCTAAATTTAGGAGTGCAGCGTTAACTCTCTAAGCTTCTGTGTCAGTCAGGATAGGCTAAATTATGCTGCAATAATAAACCACCTCCAAAGTCTCAGTGGCATAACACAAAAGAGTTTATTTCTTGCTCACAGTACATGTTTCAGAAGGAGAACTTTGCTCATTGTAGTTTTTCAGAAACTCAAGCTAATAGATAGTAGAGGCTCCATCTCACATGTGATCCAAGATAGCCAAGGCAGGATAAAGGAAGTATGGTGAACCATGCAGTGGCTCTTAAAGCTCCTCTCAGAAAGTGATACATTTCCACTCACATTTCATTAACCAAAGTTAATTATTAATTTCATTAATTACACTTTTACTTAACTTTAGAGAGGGTAAAGAAGTACAATCCTCCCATGTATACACCATGACCACTACCACTCCCTTGCTATGTATATACCATCCTATCACCTTGTATTTCCTCCAGTATTGTCATGCTCATTATAGTTACATGTGACCTTCCCCTGCTCTAAGTTTTATGAAGATAGGATTATATCTGTATTATTCATTACTCTCTCTTGCCTTTATTAATGTTGGACACATAATAAGAATTTTAAAAATATTTGTTGAATGGATGAATGGAGCAGCATTCCAAGATTCAACCTTCTACCATTTCTTCTTGAAGATTTCATTCCCTCTTGTGGTTTTAGCAATCACTGCCCTGAGGCTGCTTTCCATTCCCTGAATTCAATTATACATCTCCAACTACTTACTTGATATTTCTACTTGAATATAAAATGCTTAAATTTACCGTATTTTCCGGCGTATAAGATGACCGGGCGTATAAGACGACCCCCTAATTTTACAGTTAAAACATAGGTTTAGGCCTATATTCGCTGTATAAGACTACGCCCGGTCGTCTTATATGCCGGAAAATACGGTATTCAGTAAATATTTACTGATTATTTTCTGGTAAGGCATTATGCGAAGTGATGTGAGGACATAGAAATCATTAAGAGTACTTGCCTCCAGAGGCTTATAATCTAGTTTAATACACAGAAAAATACAATGCATTCATATTATATACACAGTATACAAAATGCTGTACCAAAGGAGAAGAGAGACAAGTGACTTATAGCAAGATGGAAATAGAACTTGTTTGGTTTCACCCATTGATTGACTCCATTGAGCAAATGTCATTACCAAATATTGTTCTGTGCTGGATATTGGAGATGACATGAATAAAGTTTTATCCACCTCACAATCCAATGGGGAGACAGACAGCTGAGGATGACAAGGTAGATGGGATTGTGACACAGTGTGGGAGGGTGACTGGGAGATGAAGAGAATGATGCAAAGGAAAGCAACAGAACCATTCTTTCAAGCATGCTTTCTCTTACGCATGCATGCAGCAAACATGAATTAAGCACAAGTGAGATAGCAGACCCTCACTGAGGAAGACAATTCCTGTCTTATAGGACATTGTATACTGGGAAGGAATTTATCTTCTAGGTTTCCAGCATGACTTGTTTTCTTTTGCTTTTTTTATTGTGGAATGTTTTGTTTTGTTACCGGTACATCTTTGAAGGTGATTTTTGAGCATAGAAAAGACCATGTGCAGCTATTTGAGGTCTAAAATATTAAAATTCAACATATAAAAATTAAGACCTAGTTTTTCAACGCAAAAAGAAAACTTTTTAAAAATGCACTTACAATGTTTATTCTATTTTGTAAGTCTAGTAAAATTTAGCACTTACTTAAAGGGGATTTTTACAATTTAACTAAATTTCTTTAAATAGTTTAATCTATATTTACACATATAAAATATTTTATTTTCTCTTTGAAGTACTTTAGTTGTTTAACAAACAAAACATTCTGTTTCAAAGTAAACATAATTATACTTATTTAATAATAAATTAAATTAAAACATAATATAAGTATGACTATTAAAGTTATCATTTGCCTTCCAGCATAAAATTAGTTATTCAATTGCATATATTAAATTGAACTAACAAGGTAATCTACTAATCTAATATGGTAAATTTTCTTAATTGTTGCAAATACTTTAAAGACCAGATATACACAGATTGTCTTTAAACTTAGTATAATAAATGTTAATAATGTAGATTTGATTTACTTTATTTCTATACCTAATTCTTAATCCTCTATACTTAAAAGATGCCTACTAAGGAATATTATGCCACCTCAAGCAAGATGGAGGGAGGGGTGCTTACCATCTTGGTGCACTGAGGTTACTTATCAACCAGAGAGATTGGTCTGGAATGCAGGAAGTTCTTAGAGATGACACCAATGGGATGTACTGAGCCCCAATTATAGTCACGAGAAAAGGAACCCTCAGCATTTACAAAGAGGCTGGTCTCAAGCCCATGAGCACTTATATATACAGAATGAAAACATTCTGAAAGTTAGATTTTTTTAAAAACTATTTAATTCTTCTGTCTGGCTTGAAATTGCTACATCTTTGTCAGGATATAACAACTTTCTTCACTGCTTGGTTTAATTTTTATTTCCTTGGCTGTCATAAGACAATGCACTATTATCTTTTGTCTGATTCTAAAGATAGAACTAGATCTATCTGATTCCTTATACCCAACTTTAATTCTTTTGTAAACTCTTTGACCATTATGGTCTGATTTGAGTTGACAAGCTTCTGTTTGAGTGTTATTTCTGCTTAACAGGGCCACAATTCTTACAGATAATAAAATAACATCCTATTTTATTCTTTATATGCCTGTGGCTTCATGTAGCTCTTGAGGAACAATACTGAAGTCATGCTTCTGATATAGATAGGAGAGACCTTTGTGATTAGCTTGGCAAGATTTGTCAGATACAGCTGTGATCCAGTTGTTATCATCTTCAGCAAGTCATTTAACTGCTTTAACTATTAAATTCTAATTTAGTGTAGTCTGAAATATTGGCGTGTTACTGTGCTTTGTTTAGAAATTTCTCAAGAGCTAACTAAATTTTATCTTGGAAATTGTCGTTATAGAGGGTAGTGAGATCATAAATGATTTTGCTTTCTTCCAGATCTTTGATGATGCATACAAATCCCAGCTCAGTTGTGTAGTTGTGGATGACATTGAGAGACTGCTTGGTGAGTCATAACATTTGCCATTGTTTTATCTTTGCCACATTACAACTCATGCCTCACAAATTACAAGAGAAAAATAATGGGTATTTATAAACTAAAAGCAATAGAAATACCTTTCTTTGTCTTATTTGAAAATATAACATTATCTCTTATCACTCTAGTCAATGATGGTATTTATGTTAAATATGCCTTATCACCGTGGTAACTCCATTATAAGCTGCTTTCTTGTAAGGACCCCTGCCTTATATTAGTTTGTATCTTCTACAGAGTTGCCTGCCCATAATAAATGATTAGTAATTTTTGTTGATGGATACATTTGCTATTTAGTACCTCTGAGCTGCCTGGGATCCACTTAATGAAACTAATGAAAGAAGGGTGAGATAACACTTGGGCAGAAGCTGCAAATTCTCTTTACCTCAGTTTCTGCTCTTATAAAAAGGAATTGTGTTCCATTCTTTACTCATTCCATAGAGTAATTGTGAAGACAAAAGTAGAATAATAATGTTGAAAACATTCTAAAAGTTAAAAGTACTCTACAGTGATTTTAAAAAAATGTTTATTAAACATTTCCTAAGTTTAAGTATACTCCTATGGGAAACAAGACAATCCCTGTGCTCAACTCATAAGACGTTAGTAATCTACACATAAATGCCAGGAAAGTGTTGTTACTCTTACATTTTATTTCATTGCAAAAATTAGATAAATCTGGAATAAACTTATTATAACAATGGCTCAGGATGTTGTAATAAACTCTTTTGAAATTGAACCCACGTGCTGACTTAATAAACCCCTGAAAATACTGTCTTAACACCTGATTAATCCTTTCTTCCTCAAGCTATCCATAATGTTTAGTAATGATGTCAAGTTAACCGTTCTGTTTTTTCCATGATTTTCAGACTTGCTTTAGGTTCTCTGTTATTTATTTTCCTATTTCCTAAGGCAATGTTTGTTATTAAGCAAAGCAGGTATATTCTATCCATGAGCTCTTAAGTTGATAGTTTTATCTAGTGACCTGGGTTTTTGGTCTGCTATTTTTGATATATTTCAGCCCAGTTTATAGGATTACTTCTTTAAAAGCTTTTAGGCCCATACTCATAGCTCAGTGTGAATTCCTTTATCTAAACACAATTGAGATGTGTGGTCATAGCAACACTATTATGTCAGGAATGTGTGCCCTCTAAGTATATTTTCACTTGTATGAATAGTTATTATCTGTACTTGTTTGTTCATTTATACAACAAGCATTTGCTGAGCTCTTAAACTGTGTTAGAATTATTAGAGTCACAGAAAATAAGTAAGATGCTGTTTGTTGTTATAATATATATTGGCAAAAATTAATGCAAAATATAATAGAATGTGCCTTTATTCTGATAATCAGAAACGGGAAGGATCACTTTTGACTTCAGAGGGCTGATGCCTGAAAGTAGCTCTAAACACAGGGCAAGGGTGCATATGCAGTATGCAAAGAAAGCTAAGGAGGTGGCATTTGTGCTAAATCTTCAAGGTTTGGTAGAAATTTAAGATAGAAAGTTCTTTTAGAAAGTTCTTTGTTCTTTAACATCTGAGGACCAATCTTAGTGGCTCTACTATCTTTTCAGTTACATTCAAGTACCTTACTTAATTATTATGACTGTATTTTTCCATGTATAAGACAATATTTTTATCTAAAATTGTTAGACCAAAAATTGGGGCTTGTCTTATACATACATGGTAGTAACCCATGTGTTGATATCTTAATGTTAGAAGAGTGGGAGTTGTCTTATACATAGGGGCATCTTATACACAGAAAGATATGACACAAAAGTTTTCCCTCTACCCATTTTCTTGCATGGTGTTTTGTTGCCTATGTACTTACTGTATTGCCACGGTTTGCAGTATTTTTTTGGAAAAGCTTAGTAAAAACACCTGGAGGTTTTTACTTCATTTGAAAAATAAAAAGCTTTCTCTGAATATCAGACAAAGATGTCTGCATGAAACTCAAAATGTATATATAGAAGCTGTTTTAAAAAATTTTTACAGTAAGAGTTCTGAAATAATATTTTAAGCGCTCAAATTATTGGAGATTTTTTTCTCATTATCATTAGTTGCATGGCTGTTATTTAGGACTGTTTCCTCTTGATGTAGAGAAATATGAATGTTTAGAATATGTACATATCTGTATCGATCCCTAAACAGCAATGTTTCTCTTTCAGATTATGTCCCTATTGGCCCTCGATTTTCTAATCTGGTATTACAGGCCCTTCTTGTGTTACTGAAAAAGGCTCCTCCTCAGGTAAAAATAATAAAAGAGCATTTTTGCAGAGTTTTTCTAGTAAATTGCATATGCTGGTTCACTCTCTAAATAAGCAGGTTGTCATAAACATACAAATTCTATTGAGGGATTTTGAAGGTAGGTCATCTAGTCTGGCGTTCTGTATTAAGGTAAATGATTTTCTTATCAGAGAAGTTCTTTATTACTTTTCTTGAAGATCTCAAAATCCCATAATTTTAATTAATATTCTGTTTTGTTTTTTAAGTTCCCCATCATGTTACACATCTTTACTGCCCTTTCATCTTCTATGATACAGAAGGGATTAAATACAAGTTTCCATTTGTTTCATTCATCATTTCATAGGCTTTTCTAAGAATTTGTATTTAAGGAAATTTATTTCTTATAGGCAGCTGTTTTTTCTTTTTTAATTTTTACAGATGAATTTGCATTATTTCTCTTGTAGCATGCAGCATATTTAAGGAGTAAGTTTATAGCCAGGATCTTGGTTCATGTGGTTGCATTTTTATTGATGTGGCTATTGGAGACTGGTGATTTTGATAGGTTAACACATTTAAAGCTAACCTATAAGGGTTGATTAAATACGTTAATTATGTAGAGGCTGCCAGAGCATGTTTGGCTATGACACAAGACACAAATTCTCTTGATTGATTCTACATGCTACAACCTTGAAGAAATGCCAATCAAAAGCAGGTACAAAGGGGTTAAGTACTAACTTGAAAAACATCTTAATGAATGTCTGTATGGGAATCTCATATTCAAAGTTAGAGATATAAACTTAAATATGTGAAAAATATTTATTATTAAGCTAGTGAAGCTAATTTTTAACAGTTAGTGCGTGTGTGTATTAGACCTAAAGGAAAGGACTTGTCTTGATTATTCTAGGGTTTGTTTTTTCTTTAATTTCTAGAATAGTGGAAAGAAACATAACCATAACAGCCTTGAAATTTTATTACATTTATGCATAGTGAAAGGATTTTTTAATCATTCTATTAACTATCACTCCTGGTAACTGGAGTTTTAGCTTATACTAAGGCTTAAGTTAGAGAAGGAATATATATTTTCCCTTCTCTGATTCCTTCAATAAGTGCATAAATAGACATATCTAAAGTTGCTGGAACAAAAACAACCCCAGTATCTAAATATATCACATATCCCAAAATCCTCTTATATTAAATCAACATTTTGAAAATTATTAGATTGGGAGACTTTTTCCAGGTATTTAAATTTATTTCTTTTTTTTTTTTAAGATTTATTTTTATTGTTTTTGACAGAGAGAGACAGAGAGAGAGACAGAGACAGAGAGAAAAGGGAGGGCCCAGAACAGTCTCCATAGTTGCACATCATTGGTTTTTCCACATAGTTTCATTCCACAGGTGGGCTTGGGCTGCACAGGGCAGGAACTTGGCCGAGGTCTCGCCTCAGTGAGAACTGAACTGGGGGCACTCCCCAGTTCAGCATATGGGCCTGCACGGGCCAGGGCCGGGATTTGATCCTCCATCCCTGGGGCTGCAAAGTGAGTGCTTAACCCACTGAGCCATCCCGGCTTCCCTTAAATTTATTTCTTATAAAAAAAATAAAATAAAATACACACATATATATATTTTTTTACATAAAAAGAACTTATGCTAAAAGTCATTTGAGAGGCAAAAGAATAATTTTTCAGTGGTATTTTTCAAACTGCCTGTCATTTACATGGTTAAGTACTCTACATATTGATTTAAATGGAGATCCCCTAGCTGAGAATTATTTGTAATTTAAAATAAATATTAGTAGAAACAGACAACATATTAACAAATTACCTGCAACATTTTGATTAAACACTTAGGAATAAGTTTCTATTTTGTAAAAATCATTGTAAGACTCTTGAAGAAAGGAACATTATCTTATACTTTTAAATCTTACAATATCTGACATAGGTTTATACATACACACTTCGAGAATAACTTAACCAATTGTGTGTGTGTGTGTGTGTGTGTGTGTGTCTCACTTATATGAAAAATTATGGTTTTTTGAGTGTCCCCTCCTTTTAGTAGTATTAACTGTTTCACTGTTGCTATAGTTTGTATTTGACAAAGTATGATTAAAGTGATAAGATTAAAAAAATAAGTAGAATTTAAATGGCCAATAAGCATATGACAAGATACTCAACATCATTAGCCATCAGAAAAATGCAAATCAAAGCCATAATGAGATACCACTTTATACCCACTAGATGGCTGTAATCAAAAAGTCAGATAATAATAAGGGTTAGCTTGCATACAGAGAAATTGGAACCCTTGTATGCTGCTAATGGGAGTATAAAAATCATACAGTCTTTGGAAACAGTCTAGCAGTTCCTTATCAGGTTCTCGATAGTTACCATATCCCAGAAATTCTATTCCTCAATATATATATATACCCCAAATAAATGAAAATATATGCCTACCCAAAGGCTTGTACGTGAATGTTCATAGCATCTATTTAAATAGCAAAAAAATGGAACCAACCCAGATGTTCATCAAATAAAATAAATGTGGCATACACATACAATGGAATATTATTCAGCAGTAAAAAGAAATGAATACTGATGCATGCCATAACATGAATGAACCTTGAAAACATTCTAAGCGAAAGAAGCCAGTCACAAAAAGCTACATATTGTGTGATTCCATTTATATTAAATGTCCAGAATTGGCAAATCTATAGAAATAGAAAGTAGATTTGTGAGTGGTTGCTTAGAATTGGAAGAGGTAGGTAGGGAGAGTGAAAGGTGACTGCTAATTGGTATGAGGTTTATTTTTTGTATAATGAAAATATTTTAAAATTGATTATGATGATGGTTGCACATCTCTGTGAATATACTAAAAACATTGAATTGTACACTTTAGATCAGTAAGTTGTATGTTATATAAATTAAATCTCAACAAAGTGGTTACCAAAAAAAAAAGAAAGTGGCTTTGGAAGCTACTTAAATGATAAAAAGAGGATTATATAAAGAGCTAAAAGTAAGGAGTAGCCACCCAAGGCCCTGGCCCAGCTTGGGAGAAGTCTTAGGAATAGGAATTGGATCATTAAAAATGGTTGTAGAATACATTTCTCTTAGGAATGAAACAGAGGATATAGGAATATGTAAGAAGTAAAAGATGGATCTTTAGTGATTAGAAGTGGCAGAGATTCTCTTTTAAGAGAATACCAGCCTGTCATTAATCAGAATTTGGTGACTGACCTGGACTGTTAGATGACTTCCTGTATTAAGTGAATTAGTGGCAGAAGAAATTATTTGAAATATTTCTTGTTGGTATATATTATATTTAACAAAATTAAAATAGTCTTTCTCTGTATCACCTTGCTTTTTAAAATGTGTTTCCATGCTCTCAGGAAAATAAGGGGCAAATTTCAAGCTGATTCAGTGTCAAGAATATTGGTCATTCTAGAGTAGAAGCATTTATATATTTTAGATATTTTCAATTAAATATTAAAAGTGTGTTAATCTGAACATTGTAGAAATGCATCGTTTGGTAGAAAGCTATTATTTTATCACTGTCAAGAAAACAGAAGAATTGTAGCTATTTTTCTTTTAAAAGAGGAACTGTACATATATACAATAGAGTGATAATATCAGTCACAGAATCCTTAATTTTGTATTTGTTATAATTCCAGCTTTCCCACAGAAAAATTGTGTGCATGTGTGCACATGCTCAAATAAAAGAATCCCTTCAGGGGCACTATGTTGTTATATATCAAGATATTCTCTTTTCTACTTCTTCCCCTCCCCCACTCCCCTCCCTCATTGTAAATTGGCTTATTAAAACTGGTTCATAAGCCTTCCTTTTTTCCCCTTTGTGATTGCTTTGGTCTTGGATTTTCAGTGTAGAACTAAAAATTCAAGTCAGATTTCAGTTACTAGGATAATTTTCTTTGAATTTTAAATTTTTCTAAGTAAATGCATAGATTTTTAATGAACCCGGTATTCAGTGGATTTGCTTTAAATTTAACTGGAAAGTTAATTTCATGATTGATTTATTAGTCCTTTGAAAGTATAAAAAGTATCTGTAGTTCATGAAGACTGAAAAACATCATCACATTTTGTTTAGCATCTTTTTAAAACCAATTAAAAGCTTTTCTAAAATGGATTGAGCAGGCGAAAATAAAACATGTTCCCTAGGTCTTTATTTCAATCAAGTTTCCCTGTGTTCTGCAGGAGAAGAGATCGAGGGGGGATAGAAAAATTGAAAAGGGCTGTCCCAGCAGGGAGCCACGCCGGAGAAAAGGGCTGCTCTGAGAACTCAGCAGCAGCAGCTAAGAAAGCTCCCAGCCTGCTTCATCTACATGCAGAGTCACACAAGGCGTGGGGGTGCTCACCGTCACCACAGAGGTTTCACATGTGCTTCCCTGCTGATTCCTGTGAAAAGCTAACAATTGGCTTGGAGGGTAAAAGACCACTGCAGTTCACCCTCCCTGAGCTAGACGTACAATTTGTCCAGTGTTAGGAAATGTCCGGCTTACCAGTGAGAGGCTTGAAGACACCCCTCCTTCCAGTGAGAGTCCTAAAGCTGCTCTTTTACTTGATGACATTGGGGCTCTTTTCAAGTCTTGCAGATTTATGGAAGTTGAGGGGAATGGGCTTTTCAAGATCAGGAGGATGAAAGCCTTGGTCTTAATGTCAAGGAAGCAACAGTATGAAAGCAGTAAGGCCAGGTAAATCTTCAGCGACCTGCAGCACCAGTGGCTTTATAATTTTCTTCATAGCTCTCTTCTGGGGCTTTCTATTTTAGGGTGAGGGTGAGGAGACAAAATAAAGTACCCAAAAAGGAACTCCTCAGGCTGTAAAATGACTTCCCAGTGTCCTCAACACAGTGTGAGAGTAGTTAACCCCACTGACCCGACTGCTTTAATGCTGTTTACTTGACACGTTTTGGGATCAAATTGGAAGACCACATCCGTATGTACCAGAATAGCCATGTAATTTATGGAGAACCATTCGTTGCTCAGTTCATTGATTCCCAACCTTTTTCAGATCATGGCATTTAAAAAATGATAATGTTTGGTGATATACTTGGGTAAAGGTATGAGGCCACCACTTACAGCTAGCCAGAGATGCTGCCACCCCAAGTGCCACCCAACCTTCCCAAGGGCCAACAAGACTTGGTATCTTAGTCCACCTATCACTCATATGCAGCATACCAGTTAGAAAACTCTTTGGCAAATGTAAACTTTTACAAAAGAAGATCACTCCAAATTCATAGCAATATGAATGAAGTAGAACTCAGATCTAACTAATAGTTGTCAGAGCTTTAACTGAAGTATAAAATTGTTGGGGAAAAAATGGCTTCCTCGCTCCTCTGGCACTGAATAAAAAACAAGTAGAGTTTAGAGCTCAGATGGGCATTATGTGTGAACCAAAAAGAAACTGTTAGTAAACTGATGGGAAATCTGGCAGACATAATTGTTTCTCCATGGGTTTTGTTTTTACTAGTCTCTAGATAAGATTTTTTTTGATGTGATCCGTATGTGACATCTTAGTACAGTCTTACTTCAGAGATGTTATTAGGAAGTCTTGGTAATATTAAGCAATTCTTCAGGCTTGGGGTTGCTTTGGCGAAATAAGCAGATAATGGAAGAGACTCCAAATTGTGCAGGCCTAAACATGAGTATCTCCCCGTCTATCTGTTCAAAATTAACTCTGGCTAATGACTACAATCTGACTCAATAAGATATATAACCACTTTAGGGAAGAGGGTTAGTCATTTTGCCAGACACATTAATCGTAATCACTAATAATGTGGTGACTTTTGCATTGAATTTCTTTATTGAAAAAAAGCTGTATGATTGACAGTTTGGTGGCCCAATTTACCTATTTATTACGTCAGTGACATCAAATGGCTACTACATCTAAATTTTCTATAAGAATACTTTGCTTTAGGGAATCCGGGATAGCTCAGCTGGTTAAGTGCTCGCTTTATAGCCCTGGGGACCGAGGATCGAATTCCGGCCCTGGCCTGTGCAGCCCCATGGGCTGAACTGGGGTGTGCTTCCCATTCGGGAGACCCCCAGTTCAGTTCTTGTCCCCCAGTTCGGCCCTGTCTCAAAGGGGCGTGCCTCCCATGCAGGAGGCCCCCAGCCCAGTTCCCACCGTGCATGGCCCCCGACCACCTGTGGAACAAAACCATGTCAAGAACTGATGATGTACAACAGTGGAGACTGCTCTGGGTGAGACTGTCAACTCACCTTTCACTTAATCATTTTTATTCATATAGTGATTTCAGTTATAAAGAAAAAAAGGACTGGAGGAAATATGCCAAATTGTTTGGTGTAATTGCCTTTATATCAATGGCCTCCAAACTTTTGAACATATACACTACTAGTAAAAATAAAATTGAACTCATCCTACCAATATTTTGATACATCTATTATTTTATAAGATGTTGTTCATTTTAAAACATATACAGAAAGAAAATTTTTTAGAGAAAATTAAAAGGAACTTTTTTTTTTTTTCTTAAGATTTTGTTTTTTTTTTGTTTTTGACACAGACAGACAGAGACAGAGACAGAGGGAAAGGGGAGGGCCCAGAGCAGTCTCCATAGTCATATGGCATCAGTTTTCAACATGGTTTTGTTCCACACAGGTAGATAGGGGCCACACAGGGCAGGAACTGGACTGGGGTCTCCTCCATGGGAGGCATGGGTCCAAACCAGGAGGTGAGAACTGAACTGGGAGTCTCCCGCATGGGAAGCATACCCCAGTTCAGCATGTGGGTCTGCAAAGGCCGGGGTCGGGATTCGATCCTTGGTTCCTGGGGCTGCAAAGCGAACGCTTAACCTGCTGAGCCATCCAGACCTCCCCTATTCTCTATTTTAAAGACAATTGCTTTGTCTTAGATAGTAGGATTATATGTGATTTTTTTTTTCAATTTTATTTCCTGAAGTTTATAAATTCTCTACAATAAGCATTTATTACTTTATAATCATGAAAAAATAAAAACTTAGTGTGTATACTGTTACTTGCATTTTTAACTTAGCATAACTGGAAAGCATTTTAATAAAGAGGACTTCTATGGATAAAAATTACAGAGGTAGAAATTAAATGAGAAAGAAGAAGTAAATTGACCTAATAGAGCACAGCAGTCATTTTAGGGCATACCAAGCTAAGAGCTGAGAGAAGTAGGGGAAATCTACTGTGGATGCAAGGTTGAAGCATTTAGATTAATCAGTGGTCATCTGAAGTGTCTAATGAGAGAATTCTTTCATTCCAGTCCTAAGAATTTGCTGTTTGACTAACAGAATTAAGTGAATCTACCTTTGTCTCTAAGCTTGTCTGTGTGTAATATTTTTTTAACCTTATATTATATTTCTCTTAAGGCTGATTTAATTTCAGGTCAGGTCTTTAAGACACCCTGTGGTCCTGAGAGTAAAAGTATGAAGGTACCTAATGACTGTCGCAGTTGTCCTTGGAAACCCACCTGGCATTCAGCTCGGTGCTGTGCTTCCAGGCTGAACTTGTGACAGTTGAATGCCAATGTGACTAGGGCTGACTAAGATAGATGGTGACAGTTGTATTAAGTTTCATGGAAGGGAGATGGGAACTTTGTTTTTCATACAAAAATATTTCTTTTGACAGGCAAGTCTGAAATATTACTTTAAGGAATATACAAGGACTGTCCAGAAAAAAATCCAGCCATTGTCAATATAACAAGAATGGTTACGTGGCTGTATATGGACAGCCCTCATATTCTTTTACTAGAATGTGGCATTTAATGAATGCTTGTTCCACAGTACAGAAGTATATGGTAAATATGACTAAGGCATTGTACCTGCCCTCAAAGAGCTCATAATCTAGGACCATCGGTTCAGTTGTGCAGTGTATACACAAGTTCAGGTTGCAAGTTGAGGTTAACATCCAGCCCACACCCTGCTCACCAAGCTGCCCACTCTGGGGTGGGACTGATTCTGTCCTGAGCAGGGTTGTCAAACCTAGTAGGTGAAAATGTAGGGTGCCCAGTTAAATTCAACTTTCAGAAAAACAGTATTTTAGTGAAGAAAGTCCATGCAGTGTTTGGACTCTACTAATACTCAAGGTTTTATCAGGTAGCCCTTTCTCCCTGAGGAAGAGAGAAAGGAGTTCCTTTTTACTCATACACAGTGCTAGGCCACTGCTTTTTTCTAATTCATCCATGGAGGAGTATTTTTTCCTAATTCATATTGAAGCTAACTGGTGTCTCTCTCACAATACGTTGAGGAAGAAGGATATATAAACATAATGTATGTAGTTAGATTTTATGTTACATGGGCTCTGGTGGAATAAAAAGCAAAGTGTAGTCCATTTTGCCTAAGAAGATTTGCAAGCATTTCACAAGTAGTAGTTCTTGATCTTGGTCTTCAAAGACCAAAATGAGTGAAAGAGAAATTTTATCAGGGCTGTTGTGCCATACTAAAGAATTCCAGGGAAAGCCGGGATGGCTCAACGGGTTAAGTGCTTGCTTTGAAGCCCCGAGGACCAAGGATCGAATCCCGGCTCCAGCCCAGGCGGACCCACATTCTGAACTGGGGTGTGCTTCCCGAATGCGGTGAGACCCCCAGATCAGTTAAATAAATAAATAAATAAAATAATTTTAGCTTTACAGCAGTGGGAAGAGAGTGCGAAAGATGTGCCAGAATTAGCAATTTTATTATTTACATTCCTCGGGAATTTAAGGATATATGAGGGCTGCCCAGAAAATATCAGCCATGTAATATGAAAAATAGAGACATTTGTGGCTGTTTTTTTTCTGGACAGCCCTTGTATTTTGTGTACAGTTACTTACCATAAGCTTTATATGGCATGTTCTGTTTCACTGGAGGGAAGAATAGAAATTCATAAGAAAACAAAGGCTTCATTTTTTCCAAATGACTGAAGCTTTTCGTCTTTAAATATCAATTGTTATTCGTTAGCCTTTCATAAGAGGGGAAAAATTGCAACATATATCTTTGGTGTCTGAAGCAAACACTGTGTTATTAATGGATAAGGATCGTCATTGAAACCATAATCACATGGGTCAGTAATATGAATAACAGCAAGAACTATTGGAGTGTACAAGACTGCGCTGGTAGTCATTAAGTAGGTCCAATGTGCCCTGTTTTTATTGTTTTGTTTGTGAGTTTATGTACTTTTTCATGTTTTTAATAGTTTTGCTATCAGCTGTCATTGGCTGAATCCAAGTGAGTTGTATCAGTCTGCCTGCCTCTGACAGTTCCCCCTCTTCTAGTTTGCTGCTTCTGATCAGCTGTGAACTTGAAAGGCAGCCGCTACCTGGACTCATGAGTTGTATTTCTGTGGGCCCCTCAGAGTTTTATGGGCCCTTGCCCCTGTGCCCACTGTGCCAAATGGGTAAGTCAGCACTACTGTCACTTGAACCTCACTTTATTTTGTTTTGTTCAGTCCTAGGAGTTAAGAGGGTTTTTGCTTATTTCCTGGTTCTTGGCTGTGTTCTGGATAGTTGAAATTGTTCAGCAAAGTGGTCTCCAGATAAGTGAGGTGTTGTTACTGGGCACATTGAATGCATGTTCTGAAAGGTTGGATTCTAAAAGAGTACTCTGGGTTGTATAGGGGTAAATGGCAGCAGAATGTGGAAAGAAGTCAATTTTGAAATATCTTTAATGTAAGAGAGAATTGCATACTGGTAGAAATTCTGGAAAGAATTTTAATAAAGAGGACTACTATGGATAAAAATCACAGAAGTAGAAATTAAATGAAAAAGAAGAAAATTGACCTAATAGAGCACAGGGGTCATTTTAGGTCATATCAAGCGAAAAGCTAAGAGAAGTAGGGAAAATCTACTGTGAGTGCAAGGTTGAGGCATTTGGATCAATCAGTAGTCATCTGAAGTGTCTAATGAGAGAACATGTCTACAAAACTGTTCCTTTGACACTAAGAATACGGTGGCATGATCAGTACAGCTTTATTTTCTTAATTTATTTAACCTTATCTCCTAAGAGCTCAGAGGTCATAAGATATACTATCTAACTCATAATTAAGGAGCAGCCATTGCTGATATGAGTGAGCTAAAATTCACACAAATAGGAACAATGGACAGCAAATCGTAGTGGGAATATGAATGAGGGCTTCACGCAATTTCAGCTCTCTCCTGGATGTGAAAGTTTGGAACAGGTTGCTGCACCTCTCATTCCAGGTTTCCCATCTACAAAATACCCAGGAGAGAGAGAAGGTGGGAGTAGGCAGTCATTAAGAGATACGCCAAGTGTGAAATCTGATGACTCAGTGTCTCTCACACGTTGGTACTCAAATATTCTTTAATACTACAAAACAGGCTGCTTACCTGTCGTAGTTATTTACAATTATTTGGGGAGAAGTTTCTTGTTTCTCACTTCACATTAGTCTACATGGTAAACCCCCATCCCCACCCTACCCCACCCCAGCCCATTACCCCAGGCCATCCCACCCCCACCCCGCACTGTCCTCTGTCCTACTTGCAGCACCGTGAGGATGGCTACAAAGACCGCAGACTAAGAATTTGCTGCAGGGTAAAATCTAATGGAGAGTTTAAGTGTAGTTGTCTGCCTCGTTGTAGCGTGATTTATTTGAAACATCCTTCCTTTGGTATTCAACTTAAACGTTTAACTACCAAAAAAAAAAAAAAAAAGAAGTTACAGACGTTTGAGCATAAGAAATCAGAAATGCATGCAGGATGCACAGAGAGGCCTCATTTCTCCCCTTTCACTATCCAGACTCCTGGTTGTTTTTAATGGTAGTCAATTTTCTCCTTTGGTTTGGGGAAACCAAGAGTTATAGGAGATGCCTAATAATGCTTGTTATCTCAGTAGCTTCTAGTGAATCTTTTCTTTCCCTGTTAGAGAAATCAGTATTATCCAACCAATAGTTTAACTATTGATTGATCAATAATTAACTAAAAGAAAGAGATGACAGCGTTTGTATCTACTTACATTGTAAATGAAGTATACATGCCATTGATTCTAGAATATTTTCTTTAAAACTTGTTATCGTAGCATTGAACACTCAGGGCTCAGAGATATTTTCCTGTTGAACACGATATAATGTGCATTTTTCCAGGGCCAGAAGAGCGAATGTTGCAAGGAAGGAGAGAGCTGCTGCTCTTGAAACCTACACTGAGATTACTATTCATTCATTAAACACAAATTTATGTACTTCTCACTATATACAATGCACTATGCTAGTCCTGGATGCATCAATAAAACCAACCAGACAGACATCCTGTCTTCATGAAGGAAGATCAGCATAAAATGCAATAAATAAATAAAGACAGTAAATGAGTAAAGTTTTAGTATGTTAAAAGGTGGTTCACACTGTGGAGGGAAACCTCAAGATAAAGGGAAGTGAGGAAGAGGGGAGTACAGTTGTAAATGGGGCTTTTGGGGTCGGAGTACATGTGGAGGCCTTGTGGAAAAGGTGACATTCAGGCAATGCCTTGACTTTGAGGTGACTACAAGGGAAGAGCATTCTAGGCAGGTGACTACAAGGGAAGAGCATTCTAGGCAGAGACAACATAGGAGTATTTTCTGTGTGCCAGGCATTCTGTGCCAAGAATTGCAAGGACATAGATGAAAAAAACATGGCTCCTACCTCCAGGGAGTTGACAGGCCAGAAACAAGATTCAAACTTGCAAATGAATGCAGCAAGAAAGTTATATAAGCACTATGGTTGGTAGGAATTTTTTTTTAAGGTCTCTGTGTGGAATAATGCAAACTAAGTAAAAAACAGAACTTAGTCCCACTTCAAGAATGAAGCTAGGATAAGTGATGGACTAAAGCATCTCTCACTAGGAGAGCTGTTGCGCACCCTCTGCCCTGAGCTGATTGTTCCCTCAGAAGTCATTGCAGCCCCTCTCTCTCACCTGCTGCAACGACTCCTTCTGAGGGGGCGTTTGATCTTTAGCTTCAGGCTTCGTCTGGGCCTCACAGTAACCCTAGTTAAGCTGAAGATTGGTGCTCTCATCTTCCCCTAACAGAGTGAATCTTGGCCCTCTGGGAGAATGTGTTCTCTCGTATCATTCGATGCTAGTGCCTGTGTCATTGTTGGGAAGAAAGGAATTCTCTGGCGCCCCACTGCTGTCCCACCCAACCTAATGGTTTGGATTCCTGACATCCTAGGCAGAGGGTGATTTTTTAGGTTCCTCAAAACCATTTACTCAAGCTCTCCCTTTCATTCTTGCCTCCTCTGACAATAATGGCAAAGGCCCCCCTACCCCCAAGCATTCTTCACCTCATGCTCTCCTCTCACAGGTAGGTAGGATTTTTAATCCCATTTTTATGGTTGAGGAGGAGACAAGTCCTGAGAAGTTAAATAATCTAGCCAGAATCACACAGCTATGAATGGCGAGATTGTACTCTTTCTGCTGCATCAAGCCCCCGGTCTCACATGGGACTTGCCTCTCCTCCCTTGCTTTTTGCCAGTCCTGGGCCTGCATTAAAAAGAAAATCACGTATGTGAGGTATTGGTGAAAGGTACAGACCCTTCCCGGCATGCTTCCTCTTAGAACTGGTGTGTCATTAGTGCAGCTGCGTCTTTCTCGCTGGCTCCTGGACCATCCTGCATGTAGCTGCCAGGACCATCTTTCTCTTCGTCACAGTTCTTCCTCCTCAAGAACCTTCTTTAGTTTCCTGTTGCCTTTTATATTATGTCTCCTTCCTTAGTTTCACCTCCTGAATCTTCCTCTTATGGGCTGCCCACTCCCCATCTCTCTCAAAAGACTTGACTTTCAACCCTTCCTGCTCTGTCTCAGCTGCCTCCATCACCCACATGGGATTTGGTAGCATTAGAGGCCCGTCCCCTGTCCCCCAGGGCCTCCTCTTTGTCAGTGTCTCTCCAGTACTACCAGGCTCTTCCCAGATGACTCTGCTGCAATGAAGCTGCCCCCTGTATGTCGTATCCCCTCAGCCAGTATGAGTTTATATTTACTGATACGTTACTTGGCAGCAGTCCCTGCATATTTTTTGCTCTTCCCAGCTAAATAGTTGTGATCACTTTGAAGACGCAAATCAAATCTCATAATTCCATAAGTACCTGAACAGAGAAAAATTCTTGTTAATGGTCTGATTAACCCATTGTATCTTTGTCTTACTGGGTTTATAAATTCTTAATACTCTGGAAATTTCACTTGCATTCACAAAACCCTCAAGGCCTAATGATCAGAAAATAAAGTTTAACGCTCTCAGCACATAGCAGTTTGGAGTTGGACTTTTAAACTCACTTCTTAATCCATTTCAGGGTTTCCAATTGTTCCCAGTTAATTCTTCTTACCAAGGGAGTATTACATTTGCTCAGCATTGAATGATATGGGAAAAAATGGCCTTTCTTTACTACATAACTGACTTTACTTTTGTTCACAGGTTAAAATCAGCCCTTCCATTTCAGTGCAGTATTATATTGGTGGCATTTTTATTTAAGGGAGGGGGGGGAGCTTTCTTCCACATGAACTTTTGTTACAAATCAGTTTATTGGGGCCAATCAATGGGCAGGACCTATGAAAGGGTGTGGATTATCTGGTAGTCCTTTGTGTGGCAAAAGGCTTAGATACTGCTTAGTACTTGGCTCATTCTTCATCATGTAAAGAAGTGTGTGTTTTTTTTTTGAAGGATCAACACCTGACTGAGTCCTGCCTTTTTCATGGTAATGTTTTCACCTGAGTTACTTCTTATGATACTAAGAATTAGTTAACTAATACTTATTTAACCTTGGAACAATGCTTGTCATAATCTGATTGGCAGATAGTCATTTTATTTGGCCTTTTCTTTATTGTAATAGGACTAACAAATCTCAATAAAGAACATGCTGGGAACAATTTTATATTTTTCCCAAATAAGTATTTCTCTACTTTTCTTTCCATCAAGGGCCATCTTTCGGTGCTTAGACTTAAAAAGCGAGTAGCCGTGCATTAACAAGTTGGATTTACTCTCTTGGCTTAAACTCTACTTTTATTTTTAAAGCTGGCCTTCCTCTTTCATGTTACTGGCAGCTTTTCCTCCAAAATGTTCTCGTGTGCTTTATTCTATTCATACATTCAGAGCTGCTTTTTCATGATAAAGCTTCCCCATGAGCATTACCACTAATTAATATACAAAATGACCTAGCACAATTTAATTATTTGGTAATGTTTTTTAGTGTTTTCTTAAAGTTGATGCTTTACAAGTCAAGGCCTGAACTTGCCTGGGTCGTGACCTCTCTGCAGTGTTTGCAGTCTTGTTAAACAAGAAGAGAAGCAAAACATAAATTAGCGTCTCCATTATAAGTTGCTCTACATTTCCCAGTCTTTCAACACTCTGAAGAGTACAGTCACTGTTAACCTCCAGAGAAAGGTTCACTAGGAAAATGGCAATTCCAGCTTTCTGGAATGAGTAGGAAAGAAGCTTCTTCCTCAGTGCCCTTCTTCTAGAGCCAACATTGTCCTCTGTGAGAGAGGAACAAGATGAGGGAGTTGGAATTATGGGCTATGAAGCATTAAAAACCTAAGAGAAAAAAAAGGCAGTTACCTTTCAATGTGTCACCTTTGGAATCTGTTAGGCTGAGTGTACCACTAGAATTCAGTCTAGAAAAATATTTAGAGTATAAAAGCACCACTTTTCTGTGATAGTCCTTTATAAGTATGTGTCATAATTATCCTAACACCCCAGTTTTTGTTTTTGACATCTTGCCTTTGGACTTATGTATTTCTGCTCCTTCTGGCTTGGAATTTCCTTCTTCATCTTCCTAATCAACCTGCTCATTCCTTAAGACTCAGCTCAAGTGTTATCTCCTTCAGGGAAAAAGGAAACGTTTCTCTGTCACATGTTTCTTTCCTCTACCATGATGACATCCTGTGATAATACCTCACCTTTCCATATTGTATTGTAATGATGTCTTTTGTATCTGTCCATATATGAGTATACAAGTTATATTCCATATTCACCTAGGAGTTTGGGAAAGGTCTATTGTAATGTGTTTGATTTGTAGCTAGTTGATTTCTTGACTAATAATAACACCCTTTCATCTGATATGCCAGTCACTAGTTGTACCAGAAGACCTCAACATTTTTTACTTTGACATGCCTTCAAAGTAAAAAAGTAAATGTTGGTGCATTATCCATTCCTAGCACCATAGCTGGACAAAAATAATGAGTGAGATTGAGATAGGTTAGCATGCCTTATTAAGAGTAGTAGTATAATGTTTACAAAACCCAAATTGGAATTGTTTAGGCATCAGTTCTTCAATTCTTAAAATCTTCTACATTTATTTTAATTTCCACATAATAATTTATTTCCGCATTTATTTTAACGTCCTAAGTTTCTAAGATCTGTGGCTAGATTTAATGATTGTATTAAAAGCCTGTCTGTGGAATGCATGTATAAAATCTAGTAATATATGTTTAAAATTTATTCCTCTTCTATTTTCCAAGTAAACATATTTTAAAATATGTCTTATTTCATGAAGAAAGGCAGTATACAATTTTGGATTCTGGACCTGGATTCCATACCTGGCTCTGTCATTTATTAGTTACTTGACCTTAAACAAGTGACTTACATTTGTGAGAGTCAATAGCTTCATCAGTAAAATAGAGTTAATACTAGTACTTAATTTGTAGGGTTATAATCAACATTCAGTGAACATTAGATTGCTCTAAAGAGGTACCATACTGCAAATAGGAGTAAATGAAAGTTTCCATATTGAATGGTGAGATGCTCAGACCCCTTCCCCCACCTACTTCTAGTTTGCTGGACACTAGGCTTTGTAGCCCTCAGGAAAGAGATTGGAAGATTCTTCTCTGGGAAAGAAATCAACACATCAGACCTTTGAGGGGCCCCCAATAATCAGCAAAGTCTTATTTAATCATTCTATAGTAAAGCCCTCAGTTTCAGAGTTCCCAGTCATTAGTTGAACTTTAAAGATTTATTTTTATTGTTTTTTAACAGAGAGAGAGACAGACAGAGAGAAGAGGGAGGGCCCAGAGCAGTCTCCATAGTTGACAGCATTAGTTTCCATATAGTTTCACTCCACAGGTGGGTGCGGGGCTGCGCAGGCTGGGCTGGGCCAGGAGCCTCCCACATAGGCCCTGGAAAGAAATGAACTGAGGGCACACCCCAGTTCAGCATATGGGTCTGCATGGGCCGCAGCCAGGATTTGATCCTCGGGCTCCAGGGCTGCAAAGCAAGCACTTAACCCACTGAGCCACCCCAGCTTCCCCTAGTTTAACTTTAAATATAAATAGTAATCCAACAATCACCAGACTCTTTTTTTTTTAAAAGATCTATTTTACTGTTTAAGACAGAGAAGGGAGAGGACCCAGAGCAGTCTCCATAGTTGTACGTCATCAGTTTTCAACATGATTTTGTTACACGCAGGTGGTCAGGGGCATCACAGGGTGGGAACTGGGCTGGAGGTCTCCCATATGAGAGGCATGCCCCCTCGAGCCAGGGGCCAAATGGGGGACCAGGGGTGGGGCGAGAACTGAACTGGGGACACACCCCAGTTCAGAAGCATATGGGTCCACATGGGCCAGGGCCAAGATTCGATCCCCGGTCTCCAGGGCTGCAAAGCAAGCACTTAACCTGCTGAGCCATCCTGGCTTCCCCTCACCAGACTCTTAAGGAAAGCCTCCAATGAACAAATAAAGAAAAGGGAAGGGGGGTACTCAAAGGAAACAGAGACAAAGCAGAGAATAGAAAATATTTTTTAAATCTGTAGTATTCACAAAGATCTAAAATTAGGTATTATGTTCATGAAATACAGGGTATAGAACCTCAGTTGGGCAGCAGGCCTAGTGAGCTGTCAGTTCAGATGGAGCTCTGAGAACACAGGACTTCGGGAGGAGGATGTCTTCAAGGGAAAAATAAAATAAAATGAATAAATACATCTTTGAAGTTCCCTAACACATTTGAACTTACTGAAAGGATATCCATTGTTGTGTTTGTTTGGTAAACAGCAAAGGGGGTAAATGGCAATTTTTAACTCTAATAAAAACAGAATGTTGCCCAAGAAAGGAAATTAATAGTATACTACATGGCTTAGCTATAAATCACATTTATATACTCATAATAAATACTGAATATAGATTTAACCAAAGATTGTAAACTAACTCTCTTGGAAGGATGAGAAAAGGGGATATATGGAGGAGTAAGTACAAAATTAATATTAAATAATCATTTTTTATAATAGGGAATCAGTAAATATTTAAAGCTGAAAACAAAAATCTTAAAATAATAGTATTACCTTTTTTAAGGATAAGGAAGTAAATACCAGAAGAAAAACTATGAAAGTTGAAAATGGTTGCTTCCGGAGAGAGGGAATCAGGAATGGTGGCATAAGCGTGGTTTAGTTTTTAAACATTTTTTTTGTATATTTTGGGGTAAAAAATAAAAATGAAATTTAAAAATATTAAATGAGAGTTATGTAAAGCACTTAGCACTGTGCCTTTCACAGTTAAGTGTTCCATAAAATGTCAAATATTATCACCCTTCTTCTAAAAAGTGTAATAGAGCCTTGGGAAGTAAGTGATACAGACTTCTCATTCATTCATTTCACTTTTTTCCCACTTTCCACCATATAGCTACCATGTTGCTTGTGAAAAATCAATTACAAATGTATGCTGAAGTGTCTTTCCATTTAGTCTGTACAACTCCCTGATTTACTAAGCCATTATTTTATTGATGTGAATGAGAAGAAAGCTGTTCTGTTGCCTCTTTTTGAATCATGTTTTGTGGGGTTTTTGTTTGTTTGAATTTCAAGAGAAAACTCTGAAATTTTTTTTTTCTGTACTGCCTAATCATATGCATTTCTGTGATTAAATAAATGGATATTGTTCAGGCTCACTCTAGTTTTCTAATCAGTTTTACCCTGTGTGTGTTAACATGTTTTCTTCCTGTGATCAGGGCCGCAAGCTTCTTATCATTGGGACCACTAGCCGAAAAGATGTCCTTCAGGAGATGGAAATGCTTAATGCTTTCAGCACCACTATCCATGTGCCCAACATTGCCACAGGAGAGCAGCTGTTGGAAGCTTTGGAAGTGAGGATGAGTCAATGGATTGCTCACTGTTTATAAGAAGGGAGTTGAGGCTGGAAACAATGCTAAGGGGTGCCAGACATCGCACCTGGTGTTTAGTTTCTATGTTAACCTAGAATGTAGGACCTGGGCTCTACCTTCGATTGTTTTCAGGAATTAGAGGAAGAAGAGATGACTTATAAATGAGAATGAATTGCTATTTCTCAGTGTCAGCAGCAAACAAACTGCCAGGAATAAATTACTTTGTGCCCAGCAGGAGTAATGCATATGGATTACATAGACCAGAAACTTGGAATGGGGGTGAGGAAGGTAAAATAATCAATATATAGGGAAAATTAGACATTTGTAGTAGCTTCCAGTCCATTGACTCGTGTTAATTGAATAAATTGGAGCAATGAATAAAACCTTAGAAACTGTAACAAAGCGACAGTAGTAAAAGGAATTACTTTATTAACGATTTTATAATATGGAAATGTTTTCTTCACTATTTTGGGGAATGACAAAGTCTTTAATTTTAAAAAAATTGTCCATTAAACTTTTGATTGCTATTGTGCACAAATGACTTGATGAGATCTGTTAGAACATATCTAGTGACTTGTTCAGCAGTAGTGAAGGCTTAAAATCCTCAAAACCCATAAAATTGGGGCATACTCCTACAAAATAGAAATTATTGATATGGTAAGTGTCTCCAGGTTATCTGCTTTCACAGCTTTTGTGCTGGGGTCAGGTCAGAGAATTAAATTTAGTCTGCTTTGAAATATACAGATTGCTCCTAGAAAGGAATGTTAAAAATTTTAACTGACATTTATTATGGACTGAAGCTGTTTTCTCCCCACTAGCAAATATATCTCTAAATTATAATGGAGGCATATAGGAAAGCTGGATTTAGGATAACAGTTTTTACTTTCATAATTATAGTCATGGGTTTAGGAAAGTCAGGTTAAATTTTAAAATATGAGACAATCCTGTCAGCTTGAACCAGTCACCTGGTCCTTACCACTGCTCTGGTAAGGAAAGTGTGAGAATTAACCAGTAATGTTGTTGGTGCACTTAGCATAAAAGTGCTTTTATTTTTTTTTTATTGTTTTTGTAGCTCTTGGGCAACTTCAAGGATAAGGAACGTACAACAATTGCACAGCAAGTGAAAGGGAAGAAGGTGTGGATAGGAATCAAGAAGTTACTAATGCTGATTGAGATGTCCCTGCAGGTAAGAGGCTTCCTTCCCCCTGCAATTCAGACATAGAAGCTTCATGATGTACCTACAGGTCCATACAAGGGCCATCTGGAAAGAATCCAGCCATAAATGCCTCTATTTTTCATAGTACATGGCTGGATACTTTCTGGACAGCCCTCCTATGTCCTTTTGCTACGATTTTAATGAATTGTTGTAATTCTCGTATTATTTCTCAAGTCACATTGATGTTAGTAGCCTGCTTCTGAGATCAAACAATAACATTGGTACTTTCCTTTCCCAGTTTTTAAAATTCAAAAATAGATGAAAGAAGAAAAGATGATAAAGTCCCTTTAAGTTTTAATTTCGGGAGTCACTAGATCTTAGAACTTGAAAGGACTTCAAAGAGCAATTGTTCTGCATCCCCTCATTTTAGAGATGAAACCTGACTGTCCCACACAGGTTGTCAGTGAGTTATCCAAGGTCACAGCCAGTTGATGGAGGGGAGATGACAGAGATCAGGAAGTTACCACACATATTCCAGAAGGGGCCTGGGAGACTGTTTTAAGGTACAGGTAATTGGGATGTGCAGTTTAAACTTAGGTTCTGTGTATTCCCACCCCCGGCTTGGCTCCTAGAAAGTTCATGCAAACTGCTGTAGGACTGAAGTATTCACATGGAAAACTGTGCCCCAGGCTATTGCCTAGGTCCTAGGCAAAGACAGATGAAACTTCTTGGGGACTTGTTCATGTCTACTGGCAACTTACCTTTCCTCTTTTTGGAACACCCCCCCTCCATGTACCCATCCTGTGTTGTCTTGTCCTCCCTCATCTGATATACTAATTAGACAACAAATGTATCCTTACCAAGCTCTACAAGTTCAGGGACCTAGGCTGTCACTCACTGTTGAATCCACAGCCCCTGGAACAGAGCCAGACACAGAGTAGAGTGCTCAGGAAACTTTTGTGGCGTAAATCTGTCCCAGGTCTTAGGCTGCGTGCTAAGCATTGTGGGTCACTGCTCAGTCTGCCACTGGATCAGTGTAGGCAGTGTCATTCAGTCACACCTGAAAGAGGCTCTTAGACCAATAACAGAAACACAAAGGGAATACTTTTTAATCTTTGCTGGTAAATTTATTTTAAAATAAAACTGGTTTTCAGAAACCTGAAGTTTAATCTCTCACACTTTCAGCTGGACTGTCTTTAAGGCAATTTATTTCTTTTCCATTTTAAGCAGATTAAAATTCTAGACTGATCACTCTGCTTAGGGTTTTTCTGGGTAAAAGTGCATGTACAGATGGATGGGCTCTTTCCTTGGAAGATAAACCTGTCAGAGAGTCAGCTCTGCTCTTCATGTTTTTAGTTTCAGCACAACATTTTCCCCCAATAATTGCTTAGAAGAAATTCTGTGGGTTTTTCTCCCCAGTCCGAACCCTTCCTCTTTCTTTCATGCCTGCAGGTCAGTGATCAAGTTAATGCCTCTTATGCACGTGGGGCAGAAAGTGAGAGTGGGGCACTCAGGCCTAATCTTCAGCAACTGACACTTCATAGGCCTCTGAGTTTGAACCCCTCATGTCAAATGGATTTTGTGCAGCTGACTGAATTCTCTTTAGATCTGCCTCAGAAAGACTGAGCCTAAGTGAAGAGGCATGTAGTTGAGCAGAATATAAGTCATGTTACCTCTCTGTTCACTATACATGATTCTGTTAAAACTTGCACAGTGCTGAGGATCTGCTCTGACTGGATGTCACCTGAGGGAATAAAGTCATTTATCTAGATTACTTTTTTCCTCCTTTTCTCTTGACTTTTAATTCCATAGCTACAGGCAAGTCAGTGAGTCGTTGCTCACACATATTAAATATATTTAATGGGCAAAGAGCTGCAAGTACTGACTACAACTGCACTCCAGCCAGTCCCGTGTTTTTTTTCCAAGAACTTGACAATTGATTCATATGTAATTCTATTCCCAAAGAGGAAAACTGTTTCTTTTGTTAGCTATTCACACTTTTTCTTAGTCCTTTGTAGTCTGACCTCTTAACTTTGATACATTTAAAACTTCTGTTCGATGTTTTTTTGGGATAGAAGAGAAGAAATCTTAAAAAAGAAAAAAGAAAAGTGGTTAGAGGGGGAATCCAGTTGCACATTTACGCACAGCTGCACTGAACGTTTGAAAGCTGCTCCTGGAGGGCAGGGAGTTCCCTCTTGGGAAACAGACTCCTGCCCTGGAACATTCTTTAAAAGTTAGGTGTGTTCCTTACAATAAAAATTCATCTTAAGGAATTAAAGATGTTTTTAATGATCAGTCTTTAGATAACTTCACATCCCTGGTGGACCAATGAGAATAAAATACAGTTAAACAAATTAGTATAAATGTGAATGTAAAGTGAAAATGAATAATAATAATGACCTGAACCCAGAACCTGAACCAAAGCGCCTCCTCTTTCCTTAGACTCGTGACACGGTTCTGTCACCAGAGACCCTGGACTATAAAGAATTAATAAGCTGATTTTTGGTTCTAGTCAATATCAATTGATTTCTTCAAGTTTGGTCCCACGTTTTTTGCCCTACATGAGTCCTATGAACTGGATGCCATGTGAACTTCACCTGTGAATGGCCACCACCTGGTCTCACACTGGTCCTCTGAGGCCTGCTGCTTCTTCACACATTGCTAGCTAAGGGGCTGAAGGGCCTCTGAGTGACCAGCTGGGTCATTTGGAACCTCGAATATAGCGATTCTGTATTAGGAAATCCTGGTTACTTCTCTCAATTGGCATAATCTGCATTTCTGTATCAGAATGTTGGTTGAGGAACAGGTCACACATTTCTGTGACTCAGCAGAGCCCCAATGAAAGTATGAAACTAAGCGTTTCCTTGGCATGAAGTAAGTGTACAGTTAGTAGAAGGCGCCATTAACCCATCATCTTTATTTCCTCTGATGTATTTAGATGGATCCTGAATACCGTGTGAGAAAATTCTTGGCTCTCTTACGAGAAGAAGGAGCGTAAGTACATACAACACTTAAGACAATTTTTTTAAATCCCAGGGCTTATTATTCTAAGAGTCTCTGTACAGTGCATATACATTTAGATTCTCAACCTTTCTTCGACAACATTGTTTCCATTTATTAGAATTCTTCGCTGTGTTGTATACCTGAGACACCAAGCAGGAAAAATGTTTGTACTGTTGGTTTGCTCTCCCTGTCCTGCTTTGCAAAACTTCCTTGTCACAATGCAGGAAAAAACACAATGGTACATATTTGTTGGAACTTGCTTTTAAATGCATGGAGCTGTGACCATTTTTCTTTTCTTGTTTTTTTTTTTAATTTTTTTACAGGGGTGAAAGAATAATGTATTGATAGAGAAAATAGTAAAAGTACAATTCCAAGAGATGGAAGGGCTTTGAGCAAGAAGAGGTGGCTCAAAAGGCCTTCATTTTCTTTTGTGACATGCTCACCTAATAGCAAATGCATAGTAAAATATTTAGAAAAGCCATTAAGAAGCTTTTAGTGATGTTGTGATGAATGGCTTTTTGCAGACCCTCATGTATTTTTTGTATATGTTTTGGGCATTTCTCTTTCAGTAGCCCCCTTGACTTTGAAAGTGGACTGTTTGCAAATACATAGTGACCAAGGTAAAGATGGCCTGGGATCTTCACTAGATTTACTCAAGATACTGGACGAAATGAAATGTTTCCTACCTTCAACACGTGCTCACTCTGCATGATTAGTGCAATGAAATTCCCTTCCTTGTGCTTACTGAGATATTCTATTCTGTGGAAGATCCAAATTTGCTTTAGAATGCTGTGCTTACCTTTCCATGCAAGCTAAAAAGATCCCTTCTTCCTCACTCCTTAAGTGTGGGAGATATACTGTACGTGTGAACACTACACATTTTAAGCCCTCTACTACCACCACCTCCCCAAAACTCTCAATAAATGTAGTGATGTTGCGAATTGCAAGACACTTGGCCTATTAGAAGAATGACTTCCTACAGGTAAACCAGGAACAGTGAGGAGAGGTAGGGGCTCCCAGGGATTATTTTACAGCTTCCATGGGCTAACATGAAGGTAATTGGGTATTAGATTTAAGGTTCTCTCAGAAAGCTGGTTGTTACCTTTGCCTGAGAAACAGGGCTTTGGATTTCTAAGGTTCTATTCTCAGTGTTTTCAGAGATGTTTCCAAGTTGCAATCAGGAGATATTTCTTAATAGAAAGTCAGATTGTTAGTGTGTTGGCTGTAACATCCCCTTAGAGATATATTCTAATCATTACCACTTGGTAGGTCTTGTTAAAAACTTGTGGAAGATATGTATGAAGAAAGAACACAACGCTAAAAAGAAAGTAGTCATTAAAAGAAATTTTCAGACCTCTCAGCATTAATGAATGTCCAACTCTAAATGGGTCAGTTCCTTAGTATAATATTAAAACCTTATTAGCATCACCACTTTTCTTTTTTCCTTAGCTTAATTACTTAGAATGTATCCTTTACTTTAAATCATCTACACTATCTAGTATCTAAATAAACACTGTTCTCCAGAAAAAAAGAAAAACGCTTTCAAGGCCTCTTCCCTCAGTCCTTTAACGTCCATTCCAATACATTTAACACATTTCCTTTACCCTCTACACACTTCTTCCAAAGGGAAAGAACAGGTGGTTTATCTTATAACTGAGCTAGAAGGAATGTAAATAGGTCATCCTGTTTGGTGACAAGTTAGGAACATGCCACTCTCTCCCCATTGCTGTTAAAATGTGAAGACAAGCAGTCGGAAGTCGTCGGAATGTGCTGACGCTGCCCCTGAAGCTTGCCATGGTGGCACCTGGGTGTGGCTCTGTCATCTGTTCCAGTGGTGGCACCTGGGTGTGGTTCTGTCATCTGTTCCAGTGGTGGCACCTGGGTGTGGCTCTGCCATCTGTTCCAGTGGTGGCACCTGGGTGTGGCTCTGCCATCTGGTCCAGTGGTGGCACCTGGGTGTGGCTCTGCCATCTGGTCCAGTGGTGGCACCTGGGTGTGGCTGTGTCATCTGTTCCAGTGGTGGCAGGCACGTTATCTCCAGCTCTCACTGTCGGTATATTTTTGGTAGACTTGTGTGTCGTATCTACTTTGTTTCATGTTTTCATCCCTAGCTTATTTTTGTGGCTTTTCAAAAAATGGATTGCATTGTGAAATTCCATGATTCCTGGTGGCCCATATCCTGGATTCCCTTATCTGCTTTAGAGCTTGCCTCTTCTCTCTTCCCGTGAAAGCAGCACATTTTGTATTAACTTATGTGTCTTATTAAATGAGGTTAATGTCTTTGTGTTTTGTCCAAAACTATATTGAAATATATAAATATTATATTGTTAATTCAAATGAAGGAATGCAATAAAGAGTATATATATATACTTGAAAACATTCTGTAGACCAGTGTTTAATACAAACCAATATATCAAACTGACATGAATGTATAAAGACAAGGGGGCTCAGAAAAGCCCCTTTTGGGTGTTGTTATGACTAGTGTAAGGAGACAGATGGTTTTTATTTAAAAATCTGACTTTAGTTATTTTGAAAATATAGTTATTTAAAAATAAAAACATCCATAGCATGTTATTTAAAGTGATTGAACAATAAGAACTTTCATACTGATTTTACTTTTTTCACCTTATCAAAAACCTGTAGTGTATCAGAGCCATTAAATAGGTTAAGCCAGAAAGGAACATTATTTCTCAAGTGCAGTTACTCTTTCCTATGAAATGTACAAACCGAAGGACTCAAACACTCTCTGTGAAATTTCTTCACCGGGTTCATCTTGGTCTCTCTCATCCTTTTTTCGTGTTTCTGAGCTATCAGATCTTTTGACCTAACCCCTGATCCTGAGAGGTGGCTGAAGGCAGCCCAGAAAGTCAGCAAGGCTCTGCAGGAAGAGGCCAACTTCAGAGCTTCCTGATAGCGGGGTCTGGGGAGGAGGACCCTGAGGCCATCCTGGTCCCTGTGTGGCCTTGAAAAAGTGGCATGTTGAAGCGGTCCTGAGTTCTCCACTCTCCAAAGTCAGTGCTGGGCAGAGAGCTGTGTGCATGGTTACCACCTGGCCTGCTAATAATGCAAAGGGGACGCCTTAGGTACAGCCTTACATTTCTTCACCTGTGATGTACTGTCAACAGCCTTTTTCTTTCTTTTTTTTTTTTTTTTAGTCAAAAGATATCATTAAAACCGCAAAAAAGGTTATTTTAACCTCTCAAAATTTGTACATGTTCTCTGAAATACTTTTAATGTAACACAAAAACTGTATAATGGTGGTTAAAATCATGTAAACAGATTTTGCTTTAAAGCTGTCTTCGTATCCTAAAAATTACAGTGAACAGCCTCCCCTTAAAGTTTCAACAGCAAGTCAAAGTAGATTCAAGTGTATAGTAATCAGACCTGGTGAACAGACTGGGTACACTGAGTCAGCTATAAACGACCAACCCAGCCCAGACACAGAAGACAGAGGTGAGATTTCATTCTCTTTGCCTGGCAGCTTGATCTGTAAGCCTCTTCAAAGAAGTGACAGGGAAAGGTGTGGATGAGAGTTCAAAAAAGCATGTAAATTTCAGGAGTTACTGCAAAAAGCTCTAAAGTTTCTCATCAGCTGGCAAGCAGTGCCGAGACTGGGGCCTGGCTGGCACGGGGCCATAGAGGATGTGTGCTTGGACACCATGGCACAAAGATGCGGGAGATAGCACCTGCGATTGCCAAGGCTCCCAAGGAGGGAAGACAGGATTTGCAAAAAGAACTCATGCTTGAAAATTTCCCAGCATGCCATTTCCATACAACTGACTGTCTCACTACTTGGGGAGTTTAAGATTAATGGTTGTATCATTTGTTGCCTCCTAGAAAGTTTTTTTGTTAAGCTAGGAGAAAAGATGGCAGTGTAGCAGCCATCATTTTGCTGAAACAACTGTGTGTTTGTCAGCCACGCATGTACATGTCCACAGACCCAAGGCCAGCAAGGATTCACCGTTGGGTCACTGGATATCATTGCTGGACACACCTAGAATAATCTCACCATCACCTTTCCCCTTGCTCTTCTCTGCTTTTTCCTTACCCTCCTTTTGCCTGTATTTGTATTTCATCCCCTCATCCTTGAACTCTCTCACACACTTCCCTTCCCTTCTTCATAAAATAATACTCCTTTGCAAGATGTCTTTTCATTACATTGTTTCTTTTTCTTTTTTATTTTTTTTAACTTGTGTTTTTACATGTTTATTATGTATTTATGCTTATGAAGAAACTAAATGTTCAAGCACAGCTATAAACTATCTCTTTAATCATAGAGAGGATTACACATGGCCTTGGTAAGTATTAGTAAGGACCATTTAAATATTTGGTGGTCTTATTGGTTAAAAAATACCCAGGCTGCTAGGGTAGATGAGTGTTAGCTTTATGTAAAAGCAAAATACAAGATGCACAGCGCTGTCGGATGCAGAGGAGATCAGTATACTTTGTACATCCACAACTGAAACAACCATTTTTGTGGCTGAAGCTTTCCAGGGACTAGATAAAGATACGTTATGGGCAAAGTAAAGCTCATGAACTTGCAGTGGCCATTCCTCATCTCAGGTTAGAGCGCAGGCACCATCTCTATATAAGGCAGACCGCTTTACTTCCTGTTACTTTTACTCCACAAAATGAGATGGATATGTTCCTAATAAAGGTCAATCAGGAAAAAGAAAGAAAACGTGTTCACTGTGCCACATAAAATGAAGATGACATTTCATGGGTAGGTCTGAAAACCGTGTGGCTGTTGTCACACAACGGCGTTACAGCATCTTGTTGCTGAGGAGGCGCTACCTGTCAGCTGCAGGGGACTGAGTCCTTATGCAGGCACAGCCCAAGGGGAACATGCCATTCCCTAGAGCATGCCCACCACTGGGGCTTTTCTTCCCAGACCGGCCTAAAATGTCAAAGGACGCTTGTTGCAGACATCCCAGGGCTCAGGGCACACCAGCCTACCCCTTCTGCGGCTTAGCTCTCATGTGGAGCTAACAGGGCAGAGCCATTTCCAGTTGTTTCATTTTCAGTAGCACAAATCCTATTTCCCCAAGACATGGAGTTGAAAAAACATGGGTGAGGAAGGGATTAAGTCAGTAGTCAGTATTGTGGTCTGCTAGCCTTCAGCCATGTCTGTGAGTGTCTGTGACATTAACTTGTGCGTTGGGAGTGCTGGAGTCTATGAAATGAATTACTGCCCAAATTGCTTATTTCTAAAACTGGACATTCTTTGTTAGAAGTTGATTTAGAACAATGTAAGCCTGTAAGAAAGTCCTAGCGTAGCTCAGACCTACTGTCCATGATGTCTCAAATGATCTTGCTTAGATAACAGAGGAAATGACCTTAATTTGGGCCACTAATTTAAGAGTGAAAGTTGAGGCTACCACATTTGGAGCCTGATATTCTTGATCTCCTGAGCATTAACCTGGAAACTCCACACATTGTACAATGTATCCGTTTTAAGTTTACCTTCTCTTTAATGACTTAACAGAAAAAAACTGCATGATGAAATATATTTTCTCCAAATATATATATTTATATAATATATAATCTTAGTTAACTCAAAGGTATATACATTGTATAATAAATAATATTTATAAAAAGAGACTTTTTGAATATAAAATCAAAAAGATCAACAACTTCTACAACTTTTTACAAAACTTTGGATACAGCAGGTTGGTAGGAAATTTCCGTTGGATACTATTACCTGACTACGGTGAGAATAATTACAATGCACTCGATGTACTATTATTTAAATAATTGTCACCTACTTGAATACGCCCCAGAAACATGACTTTATCATTTTTAATATACAATACATAAGATATGAAAAGACTTGTGAAAATTTGTATCCATTCTACTGAAATAATTCTCACATAAAGCAAGCATTATCCAGTTGACATGATTGAAAACGTGACAGTCTAAGGTGAGATGAGGAAGGGCATTTCAGACTTGAGAGTAGGGATGGGATGTGGATCTTTAGCAGGGCTCGTGGCTAGCAGGTTCAAGAGTACAGGCATGGCTTCTGGATGATCGTCTTGGCAAACTGGCTTGAGCAAGCAGGAAGACTGCCTGACCCAGTACTTTAGGTCACTTGTTAGGTAGACCAGAGTGAGCAAGGAGAAAGGAAGAGAAAACGTTCTGTTCTGCACCCCTGCTTGCGTCTCTTTCTGACTCTCTAAGACAGCTGTGGGGTTGGTTCACACTGTCACATCCAGTTACCTCTGGTTAGCTACCTCCCTCTGGGACACTCTAGAGGACCAGTGTGGATCAAGAACTCAACGGTGAGGTGCTTTACCCAAGGGAGCAGGTGACTGTTGGCCCCCCCTTTGAACTAATCCTGCTCCTGGGCAACCGCATGGATGGATGAGCAGGTGAGGCTGGCAGGCCTGTGAAAAGAGCTCTGTGTGTCCATTTACTCACACAGGCCAAAAGAAGGAAGGAATACAGGAAGACATGCCTTTCTTACTGGAGAGGAAACGAAGGAATCATTTTTACCCTCCCCATCTCCTAGTCTCAGGATTGGAACTTAAGGAACAGACTGCTCCTCTCTCACTGACCCTTTGTCTACTTTATACTGAGGTGACCTCGTGTCCAACTGCTCTCCCTGGTGTTCTGATGCAGAGCCCTGCAGGTGAGCATGGCTGGGAGGGATTGAATGGCCCCTTCCAAAGATCCCATTCCTTTCCTTAGGGAACCATTTGGGCTGGAGAAGGCTTGACCCCTCCCCCACACATAACCTATTTACAGCGTCCAATACCAAAAAAAAACAAAAAGCACTGTATTAATGGTGGAAGCTGCAGATGGTAGGAAGATTTGGAGATCTGACTGCAGTTCAAAAGAGCATCTCGTGCAGAACAGGGTTACAGAGAAAAGGAGGCTGAAAGGAGCACACGGCTGCTCTGCAGTCAGCTTGCTGGGTCACCTGGCACTCCTAGCTCTCCACAGCTCCAAACCCTACTCTAGCAGTTGCCTTGGGCCTCCCAGCCACTTGATCCTCGCAAAACCTATGGCTTTTCTCAGAGCGTGGAAGTCAATCAGGTTTGGGAGGAGACAGGAGGAGGCTGCAGGAGGTTGTCCTGTTCCACAACTCCCACCTCACAGGCATCTTGGAATGTCACCATGGGAAGCAGTTTGGAGACAGAATCTTGCCCGTGTCAATGTCTTTACCACCAGGCAAAGAGCTCACAGTAGCCCAGCCTGTTCTGCTGGAGTAGAAATTTTTTTTTCCATTTTTATTTTCTTTAACATGTGCAAAGATAAGCCTCAGGTCTGTTCCTATCAGACCCCAGAGAACTAAAAAGAAAGCCCCTTCTTTAAAAGCCACACACCATCCAGAGCAGGGTGAGAAACTTAAGATGGGAGAGGGAGGGAGGCCTCCCAGGCAGCAGGAGGGTTGGGTCCAGATAATTTACCACACGTGCATCTGGCAACAGTCCGGATTCCTTGCTGTCTGATGCTGAAGGCTGAGCCCGGCTGAGGTCCTGCTCCCCCAAAAGGACATCGGTGAATCTGCCCAGCCACACACTTCACTTTCCCAGTGCCCTTTGGAAAATAGAGAGGAAGAGTTAGAAACATTGCTTTCCCAGAAAGACCATCCATAGGGTACAAAGACCAGAGGCTGCTTACTGACAGCTCAGCATTGCTCTTGGACTTGGAGGGAACCAGAGTCACACTTCCATGACCCCTCCTACATTTGGGGTCCACCATGGAGGAAGGGCATGTGGGCTACAGGAACAGGAGATCTTTAGCATCCACAGTCTGGCAGGGGGAGCCAAACCCGACCTCCCCCGCCTCCTAGCTGGGGGCCTAGGTGACAGGAAGTCCAATAGCAGGTAAGTACCCCAATGAAGGAATCGGTTTTGTCCGGAGACTGGGAGAAACCCGGCAGGTGTAGGGCCCAACTCCCAGCTAAGCAGATTCCTGAGAACTACACTTTTTTGTATCTCACCACATAATTTCATAACGAGCTGTCCAAACAAGAGAAAGCCTCTTTAATTACATAATTATGAACCGTTCCTGCTCATGGGACACCAATGTGTACATTTCATTCATTGTATATTTACATCTCACGAAGGGTTTGAGGCCTGAGTTTTTCAGGCACTCCTAATCAACCTTCAGCTCCTCGGGGGCAGACAGGTGTTCCAGGGATAGAAACACTCAACAGGATTCAAGGGACATGTCCACGGTCTCCCAAGTTAGTGACAGATCCAGCTCCCAGGGAAAGCCAGTTTACTGTGCTCACAGCATCTGAATAACAAGGAATAAAACTGGTACTTGTAAAGGTAGAAATCAACAGTTAACTGAGACACCGGCCAAAAGCTACAAGCGATGGAAAGGCTGTTTTCCCCATAAGAAAGGACCAGAAGCCTGGTCTTCCTGTGTCCTAGAGCCATTTTTCACTGTGCAAGTGATGACACCATGTCCCTGCATCATGACCACGCTCATGTCCCAGCTCCTTAATGGCATTCATCACACTTCCTATTAGTACGAAATTCAGACAAGCGTTCACAACTGTTGGCTCACTTGAGCCTCATAAAAATTCTGCTAGGCACTCATTATCACCACCTCTGCACAAATGAGGAAACCAGGCTGCACGGTCCCATGACTGGGAGGCAGTGGGGTGGGAAACATATCCCCTCCCCACTCCCCACACTGCTTTTACTCAGACACTGAGAAAGCTGGTGCCCCTTTCTGCACTGTAGGTCTCTGTCCCTGGTGGGCTGTACCGTAAGCTGCACAGAAGGGCTTCCTGGGTGGGCTGAGTGAAGTGCCCCTCAACCAGTGCTGTCCCCATGTCAGGTGCCCCCACCCCACCCCACCCCCTGGCCCACACAGCACAGGTGGGCAGCTCAGCTCCAAGGTCCTCTGTGGAACTGCACAGCCCCGGCCAGTGATGATTATCCCAGCAAGTCCTTTGCTATGAACCAAGGATTGTCTCCCGTGTTTTTTCCTTTGCTCCTCACAGCATCTCTAGGGAGAATGACAGATGAGGACACAGGTATGGGAAGACTGTCTCACCTGCATCACACGTGAGTGGTGGAAGCTGGACCAGGGTTCATGGTTCTGTCTATGAGGCTCCCTCATGGGGCAGAGAAAGGGCACACCAGCCTCACAAACCTTCCACCTCCAAGACTCTAGGACCACCCTACCTCAACCTGGCCTGTGCTGGGGGCCTGTAGATCTGAGGACCAAAGCACAGTGTCTCCCACGCCGGCCACTTCTGGGAAGCTTGGCAACATAATCCACCAGCCTTTGATCCCTTGATTACTCACCACCATCACTCTGAACTTGACTCCTTCCTCCTCCCCATCACCATCCATAAACTCGGTGAGAGTGCGGCCCGCTCCACCCAAGCTTCAGATCTGCCAGGATATGGGCTTATACACCGCTTCCCCACACCCACCTCCTCGAGGTTGCTAGGATTTACGCTTGTGCAAAAACTTGCCCTCTAAGTTCAAGGAGGATGCACAGTGACTCTGCCCCTGGGGTAGAAGAGACTCTTCGGCTTCCTGTTTCAACCTTCTTATCTTAGAGTAAGAAAACTGGGGCCCAAAGAAGTGAAGGGACAGGAAGTTAGGGGCATAATTGGGACCAGAAGTCAGTTGTGGGGCTTCCCTCTCCACAGATATTCAATACTGACAGCCAGTGGCCATGCAAAAATCTGACCTGTCTCGTAATTGACTAACCTGGATAAGAACTATAATCAATGAACTGCTCACTGCCTCAAATGCATACACTTGGTTATTATCTGTGCTCTGTGTTATCTGCCAAGGACCTTGGGGAGTCCTGGCTTCCTAGTTGGGCTGTAGGAACTTTACATTGGATCACTCAGCAAGAGAATGGAGTTGTCAGGTGGAGGAGGAGATGGGCAAACCCAGCTCCCTGCACCAAGGCCCCCCGGCCTCCCCACCCCCGCCACCCTACCTGGCTCCCTACTTGCAGGTGTGCACGTCGTAGATGCGGACGCACTCCTGGCAGCTCACGTAGCAACACCAGTGGAAGATGCAGTGGCATTTCTCCTTACGCTTCTCCGTCCTCGTGTTGTGCCCGCGACCACAGCAGAGCAGGTCACAGCCATCAATGCCGTGGGAGGTGACATTGCAAGTCCGGTCCCTGGTGCCAAAGGAGCCTGTCTCAGGGTTGGGCTCGCAAAAGTTGGGGGAGTTCTCGTAGTAGACCAGGTCCCTCTCCGTGGGCGGCTTGAAGAGCGCGTACTTGGCACGGAGCGTCTCCACCCAGCCGCGGGACTCACGGTGCTTCTCCACCACCATCTCCGAGGCGCTGTCGTACTTGTCCTTGAGGAAGTCACCGATGGCACGGAAGTCGGGCTGGGCCCACCAGCACGTCTTCACTTCGCAGCTGCCTGATAGCCCGTGGCACTTGCACTTGAGGTGCATGTGGTCCAGGATAGTCTGGGGAAGAGGAGTAGCAGCTGGCCCCCAGACTGACTGCTCCCGGGAGCACCTAGACCCTCTTGCTCGGGCCCCAGCCCTGCCCACCCCATCCCTAGAGCCTTCTCTATTCCTACCCCATGCCAGGATGCGCACTGAGAAGGGACAAGGCCTGGGCCCAAAGGATGATGACCACTGTTTCCCTCCGCTTCACACTCCACTGGCAGAAATCGCATCCATTTCTCAAAGCCATAGCAAACAGGGATTGTTATCCATGTTTAACAGACGGAGAAACTGAGGTTGGGAGTGTGACTTGCCCTAAATCAAACCATCATAGGACCCGGGGGGGGGGGGGGGCGCTAAATTCAACGCCAGGCCCACGAGACTTCACAGCCCTACCCGAGCACACAGGATGGGCCGCTAATAGTACCAGCTCCACGGGGCCGCCACGCCCACGGGGTGACACATCCCTGGGCTGATGAAAATCGGGGAGAGTCCAAGCAGAAAGGAGTGTGAAGGGAAGGAGGGACTGGGGGTGGGGGCGGGGGCAGGGGCCAAGCCTGGCCAAGGGGAAAGAGGCCAGCAGAGCCCAGGACCCACAAGAACTGCTGGAAGGGGCAGGGTGGCAGGTTCGCGGCCAGGGCGGCTGCGGCTCACCGTGCGGCCCGCCTCGTTGTTGTGCTTGTTCATGGCCGAGCGCGCGTCTGGCCTGTTCTCGCGCGCGTCCGCGAACTCCCGGGACACTAGCACCCCGAAGTCGGCGTCCTCGCTGCAGCCGCCCCACTTCCAGCCCTCGCCGGGCGGCCCTTTATGATGGGAATCGCAGCCGCAGATGGTGGAGGTGCCCTCGGCGCAGGAGCGCGTGACTGCGAAGGCCACGCCCGCCGAGGCGATGGCGTGCACGAAGGCCGACTCGCGGGTGGCTGCGGGAGGGAGCGGGAGCCATTGTTCAGACCAGGTCCTGGGACGCGGCTGGGAGGAGCCGTGGCACCCAGCTCCTGGTGGGTGTCCCCGGCCGTATTAGCAAACTGAAGCCCAGGCCCGCTGATTAACGCGGGGCTTTAACAGATGGCAGGGCGGAGACTATTAGAAGCAGGTGGCAACCATCGCTCTGGCCGCTGCTGATGAGAGAAGACACCCCTGCCTCCACCTTCCTGAACTCCAGACCCCAGCACAGGCCTGAACCTTCCCAGGCCTGAGGTCTGTGGGGAGGGAGGCCTGGAAACCTGCCACTAAACCTGCGCAATCCCCCCCACACACACACACACTTTCCTCTTCTGAGCCTCAATTACCCTCTTCATGGAATGGGAACAACTTCTCTCTGCCACCAGAGGTCATGAGCAGGAGGGTGGTGGCCGACATCTCCCCCTTCCCATTCTCCTGTGCTGCACCTAGACAAGGCCAAGGTTTTGGACTGAGGTCATGCCCCTCCTGGGAGGAGGTGGGGGGAGGGGGGCAGCTCGGGCAATCCCCCTGGTTTGCTGTCCCAGGGTCCAGGGAAGAAAAAGGAGAGATTCTCAGCAGTGTTCCCCCAACATCATTAGAATGATAAACACTTTGGGGTGCTCTGTAGGCACCAGATTCTGCTTCATGTCCCTTATTCTATTTAATCCTATTCACTTCATGAGGCAGGAAGTCTTCACAGGCCCATTTTACAGATAGAATGAGGATCAGAGAGGCACGGGCCTGAGAGAACAGCAGCCCAACCGCCTCTCCTTACTGCAGAGGAAGCCAGTGCAGGAAGGTGGCCTGTGCAAGACGCCGGGCGGCCCTAGGCGGGAGGGCTCCCGCCAGGAGCGCTGCCGGAGGTCGCGGGTGGGCAGACCATGGAGTCTAGCAACCCCTCGTCGCCGCTGCTGCTGCTTTAGAGGCCGCAGCGCCCGTGGGCCACTGTGGAGGGGCCGGTCCCCCAGCCCGGCGCGCATGGGAGGGGAGCGCGGGGCGGGCCCGCCGGGGCGGACCGCGGGCAGCCAAGGCATGTGGCGCTGCGCCCTGGTTCCGAACCCGGTCCCTCCACCGCCCCAATTCCAGCTCCCCGGGGCGCGGGGGTGCCGAGCGCGAGCGCCTCGCGTCCGGCCGCGGCGGCGGCGCCCGGACCCTCGGGCCGCGCTCGGTTCCCAGAGCCGGGGCGGCGGGGGCGGCGGGGGCGGCGCGCGGATTAGCCTGGGAGCGGCGCTGACAGCCCCGCTGTGCCGGTCCTCGTCCGGCGGGGCCCGCTGGGCCGCTCAATCCGCCTTTGTTCGCGCGGTGTCACACCGCATTACCCGCATAATGCGGCCGCCGGGCCCGGGCCGCCGGGCCGGCCGCCACCGCGTAGCAACGGGCGGCTCCCGCGGCCGGGCCGCGCCCCCGGCCCCGGCGCCGGCCGGCGAAATCCGCCTTGAAGCGGCGCCCCCCGCCCCCGCGCCGCGCCGAGTGGCCAGAGGGCGTGTGAATGGCGCGGCGGCCGCAGCGGGCGCGGGGCCGGGCCGCGCGGCGGGGGGCGGCGCTCGGGCCCCTTTCAAGCCGCCTGAGCCCCTCGGGGCCGCCCGGCCCCGCCCGGGGACAGCGCGCTCGGGCCGGCCGCGCCGCCGCCTGCGCGCCGCCGGGTTCCAGGCGGCCGCTCCCGGAGGGCCCCGCCCGGCCTCCGCGGAAGGTGCGCGCCCCGGAGCAGAACGACGCCCTGCCGCCCGCTCTCTAGGCGGGGGCAGCTGGGCCCCTCACCCGGCAGGGGCGGGGGGCGGCCCGGCTCCGGACACGGGCGCGTGGGCACGCGGGGCCTTCTTCCCAGGGGCTGCTTAGCTTCCATCCAATTCCCAGAGTCTCGGACGTATCACCCCGCCCCCAACACCAAACTGGCCTCGTGCAATTTAGAGATGAAGGTACGTTCTAGAGCCCACAGCGGCGGTTTACACGGTGACACCGGCGGCCTGGTTTTCACTGGCCAGCGCGGGAGCGGGAAGAGCGAGCGGAAGGCGAGCCCGCTTTACGGAGCGCGTCTAGACGCCAGGCTGCTTGATGAAGCGCTACCTGGCCCGAGGGGGGCACCGGAAGGCGCGGAGACGGACACAACACAAAGATCGGGTTTGAAATGCAAACCGCCGCCACTTGGCCCCAATTAGAGGCCAAACCTTTTATGTAAACAAGGAATAATTAGCTTTGGTAACAGAAGCGTAAACAGAATCATCATCCATTGATTTGCTAATTGCCCTTCGGTCCCATAACAATGGCCTGTAGGTCAGACATACCGCGTACCTGAGACACGGGTTAAGGGGGGCTGCACTCTAAAATGAGGGGGTCCGTTTCCCCCACCCGTTCTTCAGCGCTACTCCCCCCCACCCTAGGGTCCCCCTGGTTCTCAGATCCCTTTTCTTTCTGGCTATAAATGCAGCTCTTCTAAAAGGAGGGTGGGCATCAAGGGTTTGAGTGGCAAAGCCCTGTTGGTGGCGGGAGGGTTCAAGTTGCTGTGGAAAAGGAGTGGAGACTCCCAGAGGCCAGCTGGGATCGTGACAGCTACTCAACCAGCCCCAAAGTTCCCTTCTTGGGAGCAGCTGCCCCTCCCACCCCGACCTTCATAGTCAAAGTCAAGTTGTCTGACTCCCATTCATTTGAAGTGCAGCCAGTTAGACTCCCAGGTTGCACGATGGCTGGGAGGTTACCCAGAAGCCAGCACGCCCTGGAGCCCCACCACAGCTCGGGGCACATCCAGCTTGCAGGGGGTGGGCACCCGCAGAAAGTTCTCACGGGAGCACTTGGGGGTGATGCACTGCCCCTAGCACCCAGCAGCTGCCTCAGCTCCAGAGCTTTCTAGATGGGAGGGATCTAGGGGTGGCAGTGCCCCCACCACACCCCAAAGCTAGATTTGCATAACACTTAACACGGCCCTGGTGAAATGTCACAACTCCGCACATCAAAGCCTGGGATGGGAGTTGGCGGCAGCCTCCTAGCCTGCCCTGCAGCTCGGGAGCCTGGAGCCTCTCAAGGCTGCCCAGCCCCCTGCAGCTCTTGGGAAGATGTGGCGGCCATGTTGACCCAGGGTGTCCCTAGAAGGACCTGACCGGCTTTCTGTGGAGGCCCTGGGTCGTCACCAGCTTTATGACACCCCCCCCCCAGGACCCTGGGCTCGGAGTGGAAGAGCCACTGTGTCCTGATGCCCTCCCCCAAT